>JAMYXO010002322.1:0-24363 GCA_033310375.1 Conus canariensis
GCTTTTTTTTTCAATGTTGTTTGATTGCTCAGTTCACCTTCGCAAGTAAAAGTCTTTCCCACTCCTTTTAATTTAAAATTTTTTTGTTGTCTATAATCCACCTCGTCTAAGTTTCTGAAATTTTTCGCCCGAAATTTTTTCACCTGAATGAGTTGCTTTTTTTAAAATTTTAAATGAAGAAATTTTTTGCTGCTGGGGGGCTAAAGGGCGTGTTTTTTGTAGTTTAGGCGTTAATTTTTTTAAAACAGCACTCACAATCAAACATGGCGCCAAACCTATCCAAAGGGCTCCCAAATGCAAAAGGGGGCTGGCGCCCCACCCCAGTAGCTAAAAGACAACACTAGACCCGGGACTTACGCAGCACAGCTGATACCCAGAATTTACATGAAAAAAGAGTACTTAAAGCTTTAGCATTTTTTTTTCTAAAACCCATATTTATCTAAGTCACTTTCTATTTCCTTCGAAATCGTTATTTGCTCTAACCTAAACTTTTGACCTCCTTTTTTAAATTAAAATTTAAATTTTTTAATTAAGATTAATCTTTACATATCTCTTATTACCCTTTTCTGGCACACTTCATAAAAAGTAAAACGCAATAAATCAACATACTTAATAAAAATAAAGTCAAGTACTTTAGTTTGTTTTTGTCAACCACCCCAAAAACCCTTTGTCAGATGATCCCAAGGTGTTTAAAATTTCCCCCGTTTTTAGTAAACAATACACTTCAAGAGCATCCAAGTTTTCCCTTTATTTTGTATGCCTCAATTTAAACGTATTTTGGCAAACTAAATCACCCCCTTGGGGTAAAAAATAAGGAAAAAACATCGTCATTTGCCTGGGCAGTGACTGTAGCGTTGATAAACTCTAACCCCAACGGTGTCATCCCCCACTTCACTAAGGGCTCTTTCTCTTTAGCTATATTCAGAACCCTGCCTATTATTTTTAATCTTTTTTCTGTGTTTCCTGGGACCAGGGAAAAAGAAAGGGGCCTGCACAAAAGCTTTTTTAAAATGTTTTCTTATCAAAGTAACATTTGGGGTTCTATTCAAACTTTAAATTCCATGAATTTCAGAAGCAACGCCCAAAGCTTCTTCGTTTATGAAGTTTGTATTCGGTTTGCCAAAAATCGTTTTTCTTAATTTTTTATCTCTTCTAAACATACGGTTTTTTTTTTTTTTCTTCAATTTCTTTCTTTGTAAACCCCATCATCTTTATTCAAATCCAAAAACTTTTCCGGGCACTCCTTTAGATAAAACCATTGGGGTCTGCTGGGCTTTTACTCACTGCACTTTTGGGACAGCTCCCCTTTTGATTCTGGCCCTCGAACATTCTTTTTAATATTAAAATTATAAAAAAACAATTACAATAAACAAACGTTTTGAACGGAGGCAGTCCTAACTGCTTAGCGTGTTTAGATTTTTCAAAATGTCTTTTATTTTTTTTTAGCTCATCTTTGTCCCTTATTATATAATTTTTCACTTAAACATTCTTAAAAACTATCCCTTCTTTATGAAAATTTAAGATACTGTTTTTTAACTGCGATCAAATCTTTAAGACAGCATTGTATTTTGGTTAAAGCCACACGAACAAAGGCGGGCGCCACTAAAGGGCTACTTAAAAAAAGCCCCTTCTTTTTTAAAAATGTCTTGTTCGTCATCACAATAAAAAACACTTTTTCATTCCCTCAAATAGTCTTATGTTTTCAAACAGTCGCCGACAAACTAAAAATATAATCGTCTGTCCAAAAAATTTTCCTTTTTTGTAAGACTTGTTGTGCTAATGGTTGTACAGAATATAAAAAAGTGCTCTAATGAAAACCTGAACTGTTTGAAAAATCAAATACGAAACAGTTTTCCCACACCCAGTAATCCCGAAAGGAAAATGCGATTTTGGCAAAACTTTAAACTATCCATCTTTTTTATTTGAAATTTCTTCTGCATTTTTAAAAGCCCACGTCTTTTAGCCGTTTTCTTCAATGTTTAGTACGTCACAAACCCTAAAAAAAAAGAATTTTTATTGGGGGGTTTCCCTCTGCTTTCTTTTGGGTATTTTTTTTTATCCATCTTCCCCCCCCTTTCTCCCCTTTCCCAAAAAATCGGGTTTTCAAAAGTGGATCTAAAATCCACCAACCCATTTTTTATTAAGTTTTCTTCAAGTTTTTCACAAAAGACAGTTTTTTACATACACGATCAACTGTAGGATTCTTTTCCCACCTCCCCGAATAACTTTCTTATTTCTCAAAGGTTGGGAGGAAAATCCGGGCCGAATACAACTGACAACTTTTCCATTTTTTGCCATCACCTTCCAATTTTTGGTTAAAAAACGTTTTCGATTCTCTATGAAAAAAGTTTTTCCCTTTTCATAAACAAAAAAAAAATTCCCTTTTAAAGACTTCAGAGCGATTTAGATTTGGGTTCCATAGTTCTCGCTTTTTCTATTTTCTTAGGGGAGTGTAAAAACTCTTTCATAATAAAAAACTTTTTTTATTTTTTATGGTTAAATTGTTCTGGCCATTCGGGGTTATAACAACATAAAAAACCAAAGAAATTCCTGACGTGATTATTCATCTTCAGACGAACAACAAACCCTAATTAAATTTCATTTTTCATAAAAAGTTTTTCTTTTAGTGCGCCTTGGAATATGGCATTGCGTCTTTAAACCTCAAAATCTAAGGGATGCAGAATCTTTGCCAAATCTTCTGCTACCCTCATCTTAACACACCTTTTGCACCTCCCCCCCCAAATTTGGTGCTTAACCGTTTGACTTTGTATCCCTGAAAATTTTCTCTTTACTTTTTTTTTTAGGCACCATAGGCAAATAGGGGGCAAAAAGTTGTCGCCTGTACAAATACTTCTTGCCCTCCATTTGATTCTATAAAGATTCGATTGCCCTGCCCAAAAACAACAACATAGCATTTGGATCTTCCCATGTAAATCATTTTGAAAGATAGTTTACGGGGCCCGGGATTAAACATCGCCAGCGCCCAAAATCAGGGGAATTGCTATTAAATTTTTCCGGGGTGAACGTTGATGGGGGTAATTTTTCCAAATTTCAGCTCCTTATACCTTTAAACCCGGGGGGTCCTTCTCTTTTTTGTAGGTCGAGTCACAACCCTATGATTCATTTTTTTAAAAACAAAAAAGAATATAAATAAAAAAAGGGGTAAATTTTTTACGTGCCTGATCCTATTGAAGAGGGGATGATGAAACAAATCGGGGCCCTTTATTAGAAGATAACTTTAAGAAGCACGTTCTTCCCCTTCAGTAGGCGAAACGCCCCCCATGTTTTACGGTCGGAGAACTATTAACAAATAAAATTAACCTTTCTATGAAACAAACTAAGCCGCCCGAAGGCCACAGTGCTTTGATTTTAAGATGGGTAAAAATAGCATCGTATTTAAGGGCTATAAAGGGCCTGACACTTTCTACAAAGCCAAACCCACCAAGTTTTAAGCAGAGCACAATTCTTAAAGAAACCCCGGGTTTCCGACCGAACGGTTAAAAATTTATTGGGAATCAAAGCCTGAGGCTGTTAGTGTTTAAAACTTGGAGCGGAGGTTTTCCCAAAACCCCTAAAAAGAAATGTCCCTTTTCAGATTTTAGTCAAGAGCAATAAGCAATAACAGAAATTTAACAGTTTTAATAGGAACCAATTAAAAAAAAGGTGATTCTCCATTGCCCATGCTAAAAATCCGGGGGTTTAATCTGCCCGCGGACAATAGGGGTGAACTAACAAACAATTTGGCAAAACTTGGGGGGCTAAAGAAATAGAAAAAAAGAAATAACTGGCTGAGCAATGAAACAATTTAGGGGAAGAAAAAACTAGAAACACAAAAATAAGGGTTTTAAAGATAAAAGGGGACCAGGTTTGAAACCGTGTACAACAGGGGGCCAGCAGCATCACAAACAACGAATTAAAGAGACTATAAACAGAATGCTTTTTAAAACACTACCAGCAGAAAGAAAAAGGATCTGTTTTTGAGAGAGGGGGGTTTCAATAGTTATATTTAACGGGCCGTTGGGTTTGCTATCCTTTCACTGGTTTATGCATTAACTGGGGATCGGGCCAAAAGGGCCCTACCCCTTCCAAGCCCACCAGTAAAAGCGGGTTAGAAAACAATTGCATCATCTAGCAAACCTATTAAAGGGAAATTAGCAGCTAAACCCCCGATGCCTTCCTCATAATTTGGGCATTTTTTATTTGGGGGTTTTGTCACTATACAAGGGGCGTTATATGCTGCCCATCTGGGGAGGGTTAGGAGTGGGCTCCCGGGTTTAATTTTTAGAAAAAATAAAGGGGCAACCCAGTAAAATTAAAAACACAACGAGGCTATCTTTTCGCTAGGGACTGTCAGGGTGGGTACATCAACATTTGGCGTGCTTCGGTTTGGCTGTGGGGCCTTATAACGGGCGGGGGATCGCTTTCGGCTGGGGGCGCTTATAACGGTCGTTTTCTTCAAGGAAGGTATTTTTTAAAAAGGAGGGACAGGCCTTGTTTTTTAACCTTGATTGTGTCCAATTTTGGTCGTCCCGCTTAAGGATTTCATTGTTATAATTCTTTTCATGCCAATTGTATCTGAGGTCAAAAACCCCAAATTTATAACCCATGCCCAAACACAAAGTCAACCTTTTGACCTGATTGAAAGAAGTTTTGGTACCTTTGTAGCGGCAGCAAATCAACGGCAGAGTTAATACATTTTCTAAATTGGTAAAATTGTTTTCTGGGGTCAAAAACCCTTTAAATTGATCCACTATCAGATTTAGTCTTGTTTTTGCCCTAAAAACACCAAAAGTATGTTCTTATGGATCATTAACCTTTCACTCCGGCATTGTTAGACCTTTACTTTCATCAAAAAAATGTTCCCAAGCTTAATGTTTTTGTTCTAGGGATCCCAATCGAACTTGTTTTTTTTGGTTGAAAAAAGGGTGTGGCCAGCCATATCATAAGAAATTTTTCCTTTTGTACCCCACAAAATACAAGTGCAAAGCCCATTTGCGGTCTAATTTTTCAAAGTCAGTTGAAGGAAAATTTAAATTCTTCAGATTCTTCATATCTTATGTCCATTGGACTAAAATGGTTTAAAAGCGTTGCATTGGGAGGCTTTACTTGATTAGTTAGTTGCGCTATACGATAAAAACTGAAATTATATATGCCCTTAAAAAGTTTGGGGGGGTTTTAAAATTTTTGCTATAAAAAAAAAAGCAGCCTGGTTTTGTGCAGTAAACTGCAAAATTTAATGATTCGGGAAAAAAGCCATGGGGTGGTGACCATGTTTGGGGCACTCTTCCCTTTTGGCATTTAAATTTTATTAGGGTTTACAAGTCTAATTGGAAGCCGTATAACCACACTGCGAGGGTTAGGCACTGAAGCCCAAAAGATCGGGTAAAAACGCTCCTACATTGTAAGTAGCACTTCTTTAAAATTTTAAAAAGGCTCCATTTTTAAATTTTATTTTTTTTAAATATTATAAAAAGATTACATCTTATAAAAAGCAAAAACGAGGGGGTTGTTTTTTAACTACCCAATTACCAATTGGGCGGGGGTTTTAGATTGCCCTTAGAGAAAATTGGTTTTAAAAATTTTGGGTTAACATATCTGAAAAACTCAAAATAACTGGGGTTAATTTGATTTACGACAAGGGAATCAAATAAGCCATTTAACAAATACCCATGGGGTTATTACAACTTTTGGGTTCTTTTAAAAAAAGATTAAAGTTTTAGCATTTTGTAACATTAAAGAGGCAAACCTTAGAATTACTATGAATTTTCCACTAAAAAAAAAAGAGGTACCTTTCCCTAAAGGCCAGCTAAAATCTTGGCTTTCCCCAATTGACAAATCTTATAAATTTAGCACAAAAGAAACATCTATCAATTTGAAAGGAAAAAAATCTTCTGTTTTCTAATTAAAACCCAAAAGTTTTTTGGTCCTTTTTCAACAGTTAAAAACAAATACTAATTGGTTTAATGGTCTTTCCCTCGCAGTTCTAAGGCGCTGCCTCATTAAGCGGGGGGGTTTTTCGATTATCAGCTATAAGGGTTTGAGGGGGAAATAAAATTTAAAAATTAAGGGGGGGGCTATAAAACATTTTTGAAAAAAAACTAACAAACGAAAGTTATTTTTGTTTATTTTTAATATTTTGGGAGGTTAAATAAAAAAATGTGGGGGGGCCATCCCCGGGGACGAAAAGTGGAAAAATGCAAACGGGGGCCCTTTTTCCCCAAATTATCTGCAAAGCCCCCCCCCCCCCCCCCCCCCCCCCCATTTTAATGTACTAAATACGTCGTTTTTTGGAGGTTTTTTTGCATTTTAAATTTTTGTTTAAAAAACGGGTGTTAATTTTTGGCCCAAAACTGGGCTTTAAGGGAGTGTTTTGTATTGAAAAGGGGGTTTTTCGGCAAAAAAAAGTGTGGGGGAAAAGGCCTAATTTGACATTCTCTGACAGAGGTCCAGTTTGTACCGCGTAAGGGGCGGCCAACGGGTATTGACATTGATGTCATTTGATTTTATCTTATTTCTAAAAAAGGTGTTTTATCAATTAAGCCCATGAAGTTGTTTTTGAGCACTGTTATTCTTTATTTCTATGTCATTTTGTATCGTTCCATAAAGAATTTTCAATTAAATTGTTTGAAGTTTTTTTTTTTTCGGTTAAAATTTGTGGAATTTTTCAACTGGCCTTAAATTGTTTTTTACATTATATAATAAAATACAAAAATTTTTATTATATTTTAAATATTTTATATTCAATTATCAACAAAACTTTCTCTTAGTCTTAATTGAAGAAATAGGGGGGGAAAAACATTCATATCTGCAGTGGTAGATAATTTTGCCTAATAACATATGTCTTTAGTGGGGGGATGAGAAAAATAAAAAAATGCTTCTCAAAATGGCTTTCACAAGCTTTTATCCCAAGGGGGAGGCAATCCCAATAGGGGGAAAATCACTAACTTAACTCCTGTCAATACCATATTCAAACCCGATTGTTTCCCTCATGACCGCGGAAATGGGTTTTTTCTCCCGCCCTTTTTTGGGATTAAAAGAATCTATCCCAAAAAGGGTGGGGTGCAAACCGGTAGTTTGTTGAGTTTTTTAAAAAAAACCCAAACCAAAAGGGACCACCCAAGGGCCACACACACACACACAACACACACACACACACACACACACACTAATAAAAATATATATAATTATTTATATAAATGTATATATATAATAAATATATATTGTTGTGTGTGGTGTTGTGTGGTGTGGTGGTGTTTTGTTGCCTCTGCGCGCCATCCGTGTTGTGTGTGTGTGTGGTTGTGTATTTAGGTGTGGTTGTGTTTGGTTTTGTGTGTGTGTGTGTTTGTGTTTGTGTGTTTTGGAGGTGTGTTTGTTTTTGTTGTTGTGTGGGTTTTTTGGTGTGTGTGTGTGTGTTGGTTTTGGAGTTTGTTGGTGGTGTGTGTGGGGGTGTGTGTGTTGGTGTGTGTGGACATCTTGCTTTGATTCACAGCACAAAGCCCTCACCATTCCGCAACATTTAGCTTCTCTCTCTCTCCTTCTCTCTCCTTCTCTCTCTCTCTCTCTCCTCTCCTCTCTCGTTTGCTACGATCCAAAAATGGGAAAGAATTATGTAAGCTATAACAAAAACGACCCATTCCCGAAATAAAGGCTAAATGCCATATATAGGGATTGGGGTGGATAGTTTTCAAAAAAAAAACCGATTGGATTTTGGGGGGGTTTTTTTTTTCCCCTGTCCTTTCCACCACCCTCTTTCCTTATAAAGGGACACACATTCTAAAAAGGGGCCCTTGACACACAACACACCACCACACACCACACACACACCACACGCACGCACACACACACAACAACACACGCACGCACCACGCACGCACGCATGCACACACACCACAACACACACACCCCACCACCGCATGCACACACCCCACACACCACAACACACACAACACACCCACCCCACACACAACCTTAAAAACGCAAGCACACAATGTACGACCACCGCAATAATCGATGTCATTATACCCATTCCCTCTACCTCACCCAGTCCTTCCCTTAACCCACCACCCCCCTTTTTCTTCCCCCTCCCTCTTCTCCTCTCTCTCTCTCTCTCTCTTCCTTCTCTCTCTCCCCCCTAATCCCTACCACATTTTACATAACACCTCCCGGCCCCCAGGGGCCCCTTCTCGTGGGGGGGTTTTTCTCGAAACCTACCCCCCCTTTTCTACTTTTCCTTTTTTTCTCCTACTGTTTTTTACTATCTCTTTTTCCCCCCATAAAGTCTTCCCACGGAACTGCAGCCTCTGTTTCGTCTGTTTCTTACCTGGCTCTTTCTCGACTTTAAATCTTTATTACAAGCCCTTTTTGGGAAAATTTTTCTTTTCCTGCGGCTTCTTCAGCCCACCGTGTTTGCCGTCGGGCGTCCCAAAGGGGGCGGGAAAGAGGTCCCCGGTGATTGGAGAACCTGCTGTTTTTCAAACCAAACCTTTGGGTCGGACCTCCTCTAAAACGGGGGGATACATTGGGCCCCTTAGTCAATCGGCTGCCTCTACGTGATTGGGGCAATGGGGGTTTTTTTGTGGCTTTTTAAACCTTTAAGTGTTCACCGCTTCCCCGGCGGGTGTGTCATGACTGGGGGAATAGTTAGTTTTTTCATCTGGGTAATTTCCCCGCTGAAACCGATAGGGGCAAGAGTGGGTTTCCCCTTACCCTGGGCCCCTTTTGGGGCTCCATGGGGTGGGGGAGGCAGGGTGAACTTTTAAAAACTCAAAAATAGGGTCACCCCAACAAAAGCGGAAAAGAAATTATTCCTCAGGCCGACCTTTGGGCTGGGGCTCGGGTAAAGAAATAAGGACAGCATCTGGTTTTGGCCTTTGGTTTGGTTGGGGGATGGAGGGGGTGAAGAAGCTCGCCCTCTCTGTGGGGGGAATGGGTTGAGTCCTTTTGTATTTCGAAGGGGTAGAGGGACTCTCCGGCTACCCAATCCATGAAACGGCTACGAAACGTTCCTTTTTGTAGAATTGCAAAACAAAAGTTTAGTTCTCTAAAGTCGAGGGACTTTGATTGACAGGCCAATCAATGACACCTCAAAAAACTTTGAATTCAAAAAGGGCGTCATCGGGTGCTGATTTGAGAGGTTTTTCCCGGGTTTAAAATAAAGACAATGCCCCGGGTGGACCCACGTTCAGGGGGTTCTACACAAAAGATCAAGACCGGTGCCAACAGACACATTTTTCTAACTTTCTGTACAACAACTCTCCCTTGTGTGTAAAGTCGATATTTGAGGGTTCCCTCTCTATGACATTCCTTTTACCTTTGCGATGTTCAATGCCAAAAGTCGGGCACATTTTAAAGGGCAGGGGGAAAAGAAAGGGGGCTGTGGCAAGTGCTCAAAACCCGTGCATGAAGGCCCGGTATTTCCCCTGTTTATAAAATGAAGGCAACCATCCTGCTTTTTCGAAAGGGTGTCCAGTCTGGGCGTCGATCCGAGATCCCGAAGGGGCCACGGAGAAACGGGAAATTTCGTTCTTTGAGGCAAGGGAAACTTTTGCAAAAAGACAGCCCTCCCTCAGCCAGTCTAGCTAATTCGCCAAAGGGGGACGGTTAGGGGTCGGTGTTCAGACTAAAATTTCAACTTCAGGCCGGGCTGCCAGCATCAACCGGCGACGCAAAACGGAGCCTCAGCATGTACAGAAAGCATGTAAAAAAAACCAAAATTTTAAAAACATCCTGGGGGGAGGTAAATATCCACCCCCCCCCTCCTCGGGGGTCGACCCCCTTCCTCCAACCCCAAACCCCTCTGGAAGGCTGCACATTAGCCTTTTTGTTTGGGGAACACTCCAGAAGTCGACCTCGATGAAGCCTCCTCTTCCACCCGTCCATCTGGGGGTAAAATTAATATCCCCCTTCGCAGCCAAAATTGGATCTCCATCGCCTTCTTGCAACCTTTTCCCCTTTTGGGGAGATAAAGGTGTGGGGACAATGAAGGGGTAATTTTCTTCTCTTTTTTATTGTCTGGCCCTTATCAGGGAATATAAGAGGCATTAACCCAAATGAGAACTCCGGGGTTGTTTTCGACCTCAAACCGTGTTGTTCGCTGCAGGGAAAATTGTTGAACCAGGGAAAAAATTTTTCATTGGCACTTTAGTTCAGTAGGTTTCCTGCTTACCTCGGGTACTGGCCATGGGGTCACTGGGGGGGGTTTTCCCCTTTTATTCCAGATCTTATTTTTCAGCCAATTAAAAAAATACCCCCATTACAAGCTTTGCGGCCAGGTTTTTTTTCAATAAAAAAAATAACTCTCTGTTCAATTATTTCCTCCTCTGGTTTCAATACTAACAACAAGCTTGATCTAATAGATCAGTTTCCCGCCCTTTTTTTTTTTTTTTGGGAGATTTAAAAACGGGCACCCCCCCTTGGGGGCAGCTCATTTCCTCACCTGGGGGTCTCATGCGGGAAGAGATTTTTAAACCAAAAGGGACTTTTTGTCTAAAAAAAATCACCAACATACACATTTTTCAAATGGTACTCTTTCGGTTGATTTGTCGGTTGATCCTTGGTTCTAGACAGTTTGGTCATTTCCTGATCTGCCGGGAGCGACCATTTCCCGTAATCTTTCCCCAGTTTTGAAAAACCTTTTTTCCTTTCCACAGTTTTTTTAGCTTTAAAAGGGCAATTGGATTTCTTTCTTCAGCCAAACGATAACTAGATGCGAAATCGTTTTCCGATAGAAATCCACGGCCCTTTACAAAGGTTTTGTTATCATTCGAGAGATACCCCCCCTTTACAAAACCAGGTCCCAACCCCGGGTACGCCATGGTTAAAACCAGTTTGAAAAGCTTGAACTTTTGCAAGGGCCCCAAGTTTTTTTTTCAGCACCGGGGCCCCGACTTTTTCAATCTTTCGGAAAAAAAAACAAAGGCATTTGTTTGTAGAGAATAGAATGTCTTGAAATTTGGCTTTTTTTCCCTCACATCAAACTTTTTCCAAGAAAAAGATCTGGAAGTTTTTAAAAAAAATTTGGGGGCAAAACAGCTCCCTTTAATCCCTTTAAAACTTTGATACACTCATTACTGACAAACACGCTGTGGCTAACTTGCAGCTTCCACCATGAAACCAATCTTCCTACAAAAAAACCACCGCTTTTTAAAAAACAAAACGCAAAACAAAAAAAAGAAGCTTGACTTTTTACCCAATCAAAAACTACAAATTGCCCTTTAATCTAAATGAACTGAATCTGCCTTGCAGGGTTCGATTTGTCCTGGTCTTGATGAAATCATTTTCAACTCTTAAAAAAACCTTCCTGACTCAGGTCTGAAAATTCTGCTTCAAATTTATAAACCAAACGTTTGGACGTCGGTCTTCCCCCCTTCATGGAAAAAAGGCCGAAAAGTTCCCACCGAAACCTGGGAAGGGAAAAACAAACCCAAAAAAACTACGTCCCAATAGCCCTTAAAAAGTTTTGTTTGTAAGGTGATGGGAAAAAAAGGGTAAAGGGAGGATGTGGGAAAAAAAAAATGATGGGCTTTTTGCCATAGAACAGTGGTTTTAGAAAGCCACTCTACCATGGCCATTAATCGATTGGAAACCACTATTCAAACCTTTTTTAAAAAAAAGCATTTTGTTGCCATTTTCTTCGACTAAGAAGGCCATACACGACGTAAATAGGAAAACCCTGTCAGACCTCCATCGGAGGGGTTTCCGTGAAAATCCCCCAAGTTCATAAAATTTTTTTGCAGAAGATCCTTCCGGTCCTTTGGGGGGGACAAGTTTTGTCAGAAATTCATGAGCAGGAACGGGTGTTCCACGGGGAAAGTACCCTTTTCCCCAGCCCTGTTTTATAAAAAAAAAATGAAATTGTAAACTCTGTCAACCAATTCGCGCTCTCTTTTTTTTGGGGACGTTTTCCCTTTATGCTTTGGAAAGACATTCGCTTGTAAAACCCCAACCCCATTGTGTGTCTAAAAAGTCCAACAGGGGGCAGTCGAAAATGGGTTCAAGTTTTCATCATTAAAAACAGATGCATCCACTTTCACAATTTTCAGACAACTTTTCCCGCCCCCGGAAATTTTCTTTAATAAGAAAAAATTCCCTGCGTCACAGAGCCAAAATTTTGGTGTTCCTTTGCCAAAAATTGAATTTTAAAGCCCATTTTCAGAAGTTAAAAAACATCGGGCCTCAAAGCCATGAATTCCTCCGTGTAGGGGCCTACGGTTTGGGGGGCAAAAAACCCACCTTCTCCATCTTTACGGGGTTTTCGTCCAAGTTGGATACGGCAGCATAAATTTACGGGCCGAAGCCTCGTACCCTAAAATCCTAGACCCAGTTCCCCCAAAGGGTCTTCGCCCTCCCTTTGCCTTTTCGTACACCACCTTTTTCATAGCCTATATCTGGGCAGGAATGTCCCTCTCCTAAAAGTAAAAATAGCTTTAAAATTCACACAAGTTTTTTTTCAAACCAAACAACCCGGGGCCCCTCGCTGTGTTATAAATCCCATTTCCAAAGAGAATATGAAAGAGTCCATCCATATTCCCCTTTCGGTATTCGCACCCTTTCCATTTCTGGGGGAAAAGGGGATTTTGATGTGGGGGGTCCCAACCCTCGACGTTTTTCCCAAGTTTCCTCAAAACCTCCTTGGACTTTCGTCGCCAAAATTAGGTTTATTTACCATGCGCCAAACAAACACATTTCCCTTTAATTTAAAAACAATTATTTTTAGACATGTTTTTAAAAACCTTTAAAAGAACATCGGTTTTTTTTATTTAGGGTTCAAACCCCGATTTTTTGGGTAGGTCCTCCCATATTTCCAGCTTGGGAAAAAACTGTCCAAAACATTCCCTCAAAAGCACATTTACACTGCGGAACTTACTGACTACTTTTGGTTTTGGGGTTGAAAAGGCAGTCCCAGTCTAGAAATTCCCTTTTTTGCACAATTCTCTTCCTTTAGAGGCTATAGGGGGCAAGAAACATAAAAATCCGGCTTATCAATTTTTTTCCCTGTTTTTTCATTTTTTCAAAGGGGTTTTTTAATTTTTTTGGCCGGGGGCCAGGTCATGTGGGGATCAGAGGAACGAAGAGGTGGATCGGGTTTCTAAAAGGGGTCCGTCTTTGCCTTCAAAAATCTTTTACCCTCCCAGATTTAAAAGGCAAAAATTGCTTCGTTTCAATTTTTATGGGAGGAGATGGAGCCTCCAAAAACAATAAGCTTCATCAAATACGACCCGATTAAAGGAACATCTTCCCCTGTTTTTGGCGGGCGAAAGGAGAAACAGATTGTGTAATTGAGACGGGTCATGCCTATTTTACTCATTCGTTTTTATTGAAGGGAGAAACCCCCTTTTGGTTTGCCCTTGGGTATCAATTCTCCCCAACTATTCTTTAAACTGCTGGGATTTTTACGACATTAGAAAAACTTACATGCAGATAATATGAAGATTCTTTTCCGTGATGTTCCCCCTGCAATATTTTTAACTTCTAAAAAAGTGAATTTTTTCACAGTGGAATTTGTGTTGTTTTGTTTTTCTATACCCATATTATTTTTGCGATTACATTGTGATTTCAACGTGTTGGGTTTTTAATCTAGTTTGGTTCTTTTAATCTTTTTTAAATGGGTTGGGTAAGGTTTTTGTTTTTAAATTTTTTTTTTTAACATGTATACGTGGTTTTGAAACGGGGTGACAGTCCGAAAAACCTCGCTTTGAGGGGGACTAAATTTTTAATCTTAATCTTAATTCCCCCCCAAACTCCCCCCCCTACCGTCTCCCTCTTTTGAACCCGTTTAAACAACAACAGAAATGCTCCGTGTAACCCACCGCAGGGGCGATCTGGGAACTTCCCTTGACATCAAAAAAGGGTGTTAGATTTTGTTTGTGGCAAAACAGCTTTGGGTTTTTCCGCGACCTTGCAGAATAAAACGTTGGGGCGGGCCCCCATGCCCAAAGCCTAAAATAACTGCATTCGCTATCCTCTGAAGTGTGGGAAAATGCGGGGGGTGGGTGTTCGCGGGGATTGAAAAGTCACCCGTGGGGACAATGCCACATGTCTGTAATCTCGTCATAGTCTCTACTGGCAGGGGGGGGTTTTTAACGTTATTTGCTTGTCATTGTAATACTGTCATTGTATTTGATTAATTCTTTTGCCGTTTTTTGTGTGTTTTGTGTTGTGTGTTGTTTGTGTTGTGTGGGTCATGTTACGGGGAATTCAAAAATCCCCACGGGGAAAAGTACATAAAAAAAGAGAAAAAAAATTGAAGTGTTAAAAATAAATTTTCAAAATAAGGTACATCAGTTTTTGAGATTAAAAGTGACAATTTTCCCTAACAGTTTTTTCAATTGATCTGTACAGAACCCGACGCTTTTTTCCATGTTGGATAGAAAAAAGAAGAACAAATTAGGGGTATATTTAAACTAAAATGTGATAGATTTTGACTTTAATGGGTCAAAAAAAAAGCGAATGTATAATTCTGGAATACATTATTCTAATTAATGCCATTCTATAATGATTTGGAACAAAGGGGAAAAAGGAGACACATACAGTTCTGCGAACGAAATAATTCATATAAACCAATGCATTGAAAAAAATGTTGCCTAAACAAAAAGCATTGCCATTCCTGTCCCTTTTTTTTTTTGGCTAGGAAATCTGGAATGAAACCAACATTTTCATATGGTCAAGGGTTCAGAAGGTCCCCAAAACACGGGCTAAAATTTCTTCACAAAAAATTTCATCTAACACTTCCCACAATCACCTTTTTTAAACAAAATGAAAGTAAAAGAAAATAAAAATGCCCCCAATTGCTTTTTATAGGGGAAAATCCCATTAAATTTTTTCCCATGAAGTCCCAGATAAACAGATTTGGGACCTTTATTGAAGACTTCATCTATTCATTTAATTTGTCCTCGGCCACATACATGGAGCTTGTTCCTGTGCTAACCATTGTTTTTGAAGGTTAGGGTCCCGGGTTTTTTTTTTGGTCATCAGTGAAACTTGGGACAGGTTCCAATGAGAAAGCTATTTATCCCCTCACTGGCTACACTGTTGTGTAGTTTTACACAGGAAATGATTGTTTACAGTCTTATGGCCAATTCGGGGCTGTGAATTTTAGGGGCTTGACCTTCCTTTTAAAGGGTTTGTTAATCACCATGTTCTAATGCCTGTCTATTGACAGGGGCTAGAGGAACAACTGTAGGGGGTATTTTTTAAAAGGGGGTTTGTCTGAAAAAACAGAACTTTTTCCAAAAAGGGAGTGTGACATAATACAGTTTGGGTCAAAATTTCTCGGATCTTGGAAGTATCACCTTTTAAAGTGACTTAAATAATCATTTACCACATTTTGAACAGGTGAAAAGCAGAGGGGGCTGTCGGGAATCTGGGTCCTTTGTGCTGATCAAGTTGCAGAAAAATTCTCAGGGCCATTCACAACATCACGTCAGAAGGGTGTTTGGGTAGGTGCCAGCAATTTTTAAAAAAAACCCCCGCATGGTTTTCGGAAAACACAAAAGTCCAAACTGCGACGGTGTACTGCTGAGGGTTTACTGCAATAAAATCACTGAGAGAGGTGGGAATTCACGCAGCATTCCACGCTTTGTCCCAATTTTAAAGGGAAAGACCTAAAAACCCGGGGTTTTTCATTGTTAGAATTTCATACAAAAATTTTACACATTTTCACTGAACGGGATCTTTTTTACTTTCCATCGTTTGTGAAAAATCGGTTGTCACTCTGATTTATTTTAATTTTTCTGTAATGCGATTTGTCCCTTAAGGAAATTTTGGGCACAACAGCCCTGGGGGCTCTGGCCAAAAAAGTTGAAGAATACGTTTTCTTTCTTTTTTTAGTTTTGCTGTCTCATTTTTTTGCGCCAACTCATGGGATTTTCCCCCCACTACTCATTCCATTCCCCGTCCACAGCCCCACCGCCCGACACCTGAAAGCCCGGCTTGACCGAAGGGGCAGTCAATTCAAGTCGATGAGGCAACCCCCCCAAGAAGCCCGCATGCTGCCGGGTTTTACTTTTGGGGTTTCAGGGCGCCTGTTCGATCCAACAAAACGGACACCCCTACAAGCCCCATACCAATAATTGCTTAGCCAGCATCAGTAGCTCACCCTTCAAGAGGGACACCAATCCATCTAACGACAGCCCCCATGAATTTGCCAAAATACCTGTGCCCCTGCCAATCAAACCGACCATAGACTTAGAGAGACAATCGTATCTAATCCATAAGCGGGGGCATAATCCCATTGAATTTTATGAATTTATCTATCGCTGGGATGGGGATGCGGAAGATGATTACAGATTTCCATTCAGTCTGAGACTGCGTACGGGGCTTTTTGGGCCCAAAATACAGACACCTGCAGTTCGTCGAAAATTTGAGCAACACTCTCAAGGCATCCTTTAAGGGGAGAAACTCGACTGTGGGGGCCCCATCTTCCCATCCCATAATTTTTTTTCTGGGAAATTTGACAACCCCCCCCCCCCTCCCCCCCCCCCCCCCCTTTTTTCTAAAAATCCTATTTTTCTTATTGATCATTACTTTTAGAAAAGGCTTTGATATAGTTCAATTCTTTTAATTTGTTAACACTGTTTCGCATTTTTCCCTTTTAATTCAAATTGCTAGTAGTAAAATAAACTAAAAATTTTTGCTCCTAAACATTCTAAACCTTTACCCTCACATCCCAAAACAGCCTTTTGATTTTCTTTGTGCTTGTATTCGTGCCCAAAATTTCTTTTCAATTTGCGATAAACACGATTTTTGACTACTAAATGGTGTTAAATTTAAATCGGGGAATTTCCCCATATCTAGTTAAAAAATTATCAAACCCACTATTTATGCATCTATACCCACATCAGGGGCAAACATAACGTACACTACTATTAAAAAGTATAGTTTTAAAAATGAAAATGGTATAAATACAACAGTCGCAGCCAGCATTTAAAAACTGGGATTAACAATATACGCCCCCTCTCTTCCTCTGTCTCTGTCTAAAATCTGCTGTCTGTTTCCCTTTTCCCCCTCTCTCTCTCCCCACACCCCACCACACACACACACACACACACACACACACCACCCACCCACATATCAAGAAGAGAAGGAGAGAAAGAGAGAACGAAAGAACGAAACGAACAATGAATCATTTTTATGAAGGAAAAGAAAACCACAGTACAGGGTTTTTTATATCTTGTCCCAAAAGAGGGAAAAAGTAATTTCAAAAATTTAATGAATCTTTTTGAAAAAAAGGAAATTTGAACGAAAAAAAAAATTTCCAACCAAAAATTAACAAAAAGCAACATTTAAAAGAAAAAAAAAACAACTTAAAAAAACCTAAAAAAATACCAATTCTCTCACCCCCCCCCCGCCGGGTTTAAACCCGGTTTTACCCGGTTTCGCTGCTGCTTTCGGCGGGCGATCCAGAAGGGGTTATTTTTTTAGTTCTC
Source organism: Conus canariensis (assembly GCA_033310375.1). Lineage (NCBI taxonomy): Eukaryota > Metazoa > Mollusca > Gastropoda > Neogastropoda > Conidae > Conus > Conus canariensis. Next base: position 17,427 of record JAMYXO010002322.1, read on the forward strand.
TCTCTAAAATTTTAAACAAAATTTTGGGCATAACAAAACAAACACAAGGAAATGGGGGGGAAGTACAAGAACCCCATTAGGCCGACACCCACCCCTTAATTTGTGTTTCTTTAACCCAAACAATTCGAAAAATTTTAAAAGGTCGGTCCGACGCGGGCTTTGCGCAAAAACACTTCTTTCTATAGCTTTTGGCTCCTTTTTCCTTTTTCTTCTCGCGTTAACTAGTATTTGCGGGAAAAACGTTCATGCTCCGCCCAGGCACACCCTTTTTCATTTTCACAAAGCAAGGGGGCGGGCATATCAAATAAACAAGGGGCCCCTACCTTCCACTTTTTACCCCAAGTCCTTAATTTTTTTCCCAAAAATTTAAGCCCCCCCAACCCTTAATTAATAAACCCCAACCCCCTTAAAATTTTTCCCTTAAAAAGTCACCCCAAATTTTCTTAATTAAGTCACCCCCCAATTTTTTAAATAAAGTTCCCCCAAATTCTTAATCTTTTCTTAATCAAGTTACCTTAAGTTTTTAATCAATTTAAACCTCAAGTTTTTTAAATTTTAAAGTTATTTTTTGTTTTTAAATTTTAATAAATCCCAAATTTAACCCCAATTTCTTTTTCCAAAGTCAATTTAAAAATTTATTTATTAATTCTTGAAATATTATTGAATCTGAAAGGGATCAAAGATCTTTTGTTGTTGTGGGTTTGGCATGCTTTTTTGTACGGCTTCTGTATTTAGGGGCTAAAATTTTTTGGACGTTTTTGGTTTTTTTGGCGGGCTTTCTTTATTTTTGTTTTTAAAAACTAAAAACCCAAACCCCCACCAACAGCAATAAAGGCCAAAAAATCCAAACTCTTTTAATCCAAAAAAGCCATGATGATTTTGGCGGGATTTAAAAAAACCTTTTTCCCTTTGTTTTTTGGTTGGCATGAAAAAAATTTGGCTTTTTTTTGTTTTTTTAATATGATTTATATGTGTAATTTCAAAATTTTTTTTTTTTTTTTCCCCCCTCTGTTTTTTTTTTCCCCCTGCTTAACGCCCCGGGGATTCTTTAAAGGGGTCCCTTTCTCCACCGGGTTAAAAGGGTTTCCCGGGTTTCCGCTCGGCTTTTTTAAAAAAAATAAAACTATATGATTAAACAAATTTAAACCCCCAAATTCGGGGGACAATAATGTTCCAAATCTGTAATATGATCACATCCTAAGACTTTTAATGACTTTGTTAAAACGGGATCCTCCGTTAAATAATACAAAAAAATTTTGATCAAAAAATGGGCACAAATCTACTAACGGTTTTAGTTTTAAAACAAAAAAACCTTTTTTGTCCGCATTTTTGACCTTTCTTGACCCCCAGTTGCGCTTCATACCTGTTTGAACTTTACAATGTTTTGGGTGGCAAACTTCGTTGAAGCTGTTTCTATGCTAAAATTCTTTTTCCGGGTACTGTTTTTTTTTTTCCACACGCCCCAAAAAATTCCCCCCTTTTCCCTTTTTGGCGCATAATAGCTTGGTCATCAACTTTATTTTTTTGTTTAAAATTCAAAGTAAAACATTCCCCAGTTCATGTTTTTATTTAAAAATAAATATTAAATTTTTTTTTTAAAAAAAGACACCGAAAAAAAATTTTTCCCAAACCCCGTATCCCCTTCTGTGGGTTTTTGGGGGTTTTAAGTGTAAGGGTACACAATGCTTGGTTTAAAAACTTTTTAGAAAAAAAAACCACAGATCTTTCCCCAAACTAGATTTTTTTAAAACTCAGCAAAGTTGGGTTTTCTTTTCATTTTCACTTTTGTTTCCACGAAAGAAATTTTTTAGTTAAGCAAGGAATAATTTTCCCGAAAAAAAATAATATTTTTAAAATTAAAAAAAAAAAATTTAAAAAAAATGGTTCCCGTAATTTATGATTTGGGGGGCGCGTGTGGGGGAATTCGCTTGCTTTTAGCTAATAATTACGCATTTTGGGAAACACGGGGGTGACGGCGAAGGGGAAAAAAAAAAATAACAAACTAAGGAGCAACTAGCCCCCAAACAAGTTTCGTTTGGGAAAAACAAAAGGGGTTTACAAATTAATTTTTTTAACGATTAAATAAAAAAACAGGGACATGCAGCTTTCACATTTAAAGATGTTGTTTAAGCAATAGAAGAATATTTTTGTAACAGGCAAGGGCCCAAAAAAGGGAAAAACCTCCACCAAAAAACAGGGGTTTTTTTCAAACCCTCAAAAAACAAAAGATCAAGAAAATTTTTTATTCCTTTGGCATGGGAGTTTTTATTTTGTTTTGGGATAAAATTGGCTTAAATAAAAAGAACAAATTTATTATTCCCAAAAAGGAAAAAGGGGAAAGGGGGTTAAAAGCAATTTTAAAAAACTAACCAAGCAGCGGGGGGCAGTGGAAACAAACACAAAAGAAGGGTTTTTCTTAAAAAAACGATTTGGGAAATTTTTTTTACCTGCGCCCCAAAAAAATACAGAGACCGCACTTTGTGAAAAATAACCCCCGAACACACCCCTCAAATGGGTCTTCTTTATTTACCCCCCTATACCAAATTTTCGAAAAAGATTTAAGTAAAGCCCCTTACAGGCATTGACATAGCTTCAAGATAAAAAAAAGCCGGGAAACCCTTTTAAAACAAAAGATGCTTTCTTTGCTGTCGCTATACAACTGATATATCAACGAGGAACCCCAAATTATCCTCCATGATTCAAGTCGATGAGGAAAAGAAATTTAAAAAGGGCAAATGAATCAATTATTTTTAAAACCCAAAAGTTACCTTTAAAAAAAGGCCATTCCCCGGGGGTTTTACAGATCACAAAGGGGGTTTGGGGAAAAACTTTTAAAAAACATTATCTGAAAGCTTTTCTCCTACCAGTATCACAAGAGCTGATTGCAATTTTTTCGGGAAAACAGAAAGGGGGTTTGAAGACTGCCCCCAAAATTCTTCGTGCAATGATTTAAAGGGAAAATTTTAAAAGGCTAAAACCCGTACAAAACAATCAAAAAAACAAAAATAAAATTTTTTTTGAAGGAGAGTCTTCATCCCCCAAAATATTGCCATTTGGTTTTGGGAAAATGAATAACCCTTTTTTTCACCCGGGGGAAGCGGAAGGGAAACATTTGCATCAGGGCAACCGAACCCCTTTGGAATTTTTGAAACCAATGAATAAAAAAAAATTGTGAAAAAGAAAACCGCCTGTGTATTTTTTCGAGAAACTGACACAAAAAAACGAAAACCCAAACCCCCCAAAGATTTTTGTGAAAGAAAACCCGCAAATAACCCGCCGGAAAAAAAATTCGCCCCTTTTTTTTAATTTTTACGTAAAAAATAATTTTATTTTTAAAAAGGGGAAACTCAAAAAAGAAATCTTACAAACAAACTAAAAAGATTATAAAAAAGAACCTTAAAAATTTTAAAACCAAAAATAATGAAACGTTTCAGCTTTAAGGAAAAAATTAAAAAGGGGGTTAAACGGACACGGCAAAAGCATCCTGATCCCTACATCCCAAAAGGTTTTTATCAAAAATAAGGAAAAAAAGAAAAATTTTTTGAAAAAATAAAAAAAAAATTTGTTTCACATCAAGCAAAAATTGGGAAAAAAATTTTCTTAATTTGGGAAAATTTAATTTTAAAAAGGAAACTTTAATACATTTGAGGAAAAATTTAAACCCGGGAAGGGATGTAATTTACTGTTTTCCCCAAACCCCCCATTGCATATTTAAAAAATCGGGTTAACAAACACACGTTTTTTTGTTTTTTCTTCTAATGCTTTTTTGTTACAAAAATTTTTGGGTTTATTCATGGGAATTAGAAAACGTTTTTTAAGGTGCATGATTAAAAGTTTTTTTTATTGAAAAATCTTCTTTGTAGTTGTATGGGAAAATGCTTTATTTCACAACACTACGAAATATTCCCTTTTCTTTTTTTAAAACTTTTTTTTGACTTAAAAATGTACATTTTTGATTTTAAAACCAATAAACCCTGATCACACCCCCAGAAAAATTTCATCCTTCATCTACCTAAAACCTTTTTGTTAACATTGAATGCAAAGGCAAATCTTAGGGAAAACAATTTTCGTACCATCCCGCATGCCCTTTAGCTACTTCTAATTCCTGTCTTTATGATATCTTCATAGGGAGGTCGATTAAAAAAGGAATCTGTATCTGTTAAATATTTGGATCAGGATCAAGGGTTTAAAGTATCGTAAAGAATTCTAAATCAAAACTTTGACAGTCTAAAACATAAACCCAAAAAAAACGGGCTTATCCAATTTTACTTTCTTTTTTTTTTATCATTATGCCAAAAAGTGCATAAATCTTCTTAAGTCCGATAATTTGGTTTTGACCCCTAATTGCATCGTTCTCTTGGGGACCAATCTAAAAATCTTTACGTTGTGCGGATTTTCCATATCTTTCCAAAACAGCTGTTTTCTCAAAATTTAAAAATTTTTTTCTGAAACACTGCGGGTTTTGTTCTGAACATGTTTTTCATTTTTATGGTTTCAGACTGTTCTTTACAAAACAATTTTAAAAAACATGCCCCAAATTCAAACCATTCTTTAAAAAAAATTGGGAGAAGCCTTAATGGCAGACTAATTTTTTTTTTCACAAGATTTGGGACAATTTAGGGGGTTTTTTGTTTTTGCCGTCTTTTAACTTTGCTGCTAAGGATGTTTTTTAGGTAATCATGGGGGTTCCGAGGGTATTTTCAACTTTTAGAATTTACCACACTGTTGTCTGGCGTAAAACGCCCAACCACTTTAATGCTTTTTTGAATATTATTCGTATCTGTGTAATTTTTAAAATTGCGTAATGGAAGGATTGCGCCATTGCCCATCCATACAGATTTTTTTCATCAAATACATAGATAGTTAGCCTTTTTATTTGGGATATAGTTCCAAGTATTTGTTTTTCTTTACCGAAAGGGTGCGAAAAACCATACTGATTCCTCCACGCAATCCGTTTTCAATCATCTAAAAGCTTTTTGGCATCAACAATAAATAAATTCTGTTTTCCGTAAATTTTTAAAAAAAGCATCCCAATCACCCCAGGCCAAAAATAACCAGGCCCCAAGCGTAATTTTTATGCGGGTCTTCCTAAAATTTTTTCAAAGGTCCGCCAACAAACAATTCCGCCATTAAAAGGAAAATGATAGTCTCCCCCGTTTTACACCAAAATTCTGCACGCATCTTGAGCTGCGGGAAATCAAATCATGAGTCCTTTCCTCAAGACTAAAAAAAACGCACCTTTAGGGGAAGGGCGGGGTTACAAACCTTTCCCCAATGTTCATGTATATAAGGGTAAACGCCCTTCTAACAAGATTGGTCAAAATTTATTCTTCTGTTTTTGGGGCAGACTTTAAGGACCCTGCTGTGACTCTAACCCCCCCATATTGTTGCTAAGTCTAAAAAGAATGTTTTTAAAAAGTGAAACACTGTACTTTTTGATGACTGTGAAGCATGAACCCAAAAGGGCGCTAGTTATGCTTCATTATAAGGTGAGAGCGAACCCGCAAGTTATGAAAGAATATGGAAGCCCCAATCCTAGGATCAAACTTTAGTTGAAGATTTGCAATTGTTAGCGCTGCCCTCTAATTCCCGCTAATTTGATCATATTTTTTTTTACTGTTGGTTTTTAAACTTTCGGGGGTTACCTTAACCCAAAAATCCAACAGTGATGGTGATCATAGCACTTGATTTCGGGAGTCATCTTAAGATGGATAGGTCTAATTATTAGAACAAAACATTACAACTTTTTGCATGCTTTTTAAAAATTTTTGCGCATGGGGTCCTCTTATAATTCGGGCTTGAATTTCACCACTGACCTGACAACAATGGGGGAAAATGAACAAATCTGGTGTTATTCATTATAACTTTTTTTGGGAAAATTTTTTTGAGCAGTCCTTCATAGGAAAACTAAGCTTTCAAAGTCGCGTAAACAAGTATGGCGACCTCGGATTTTTTTTGAAAATTTCTTTAAAAACAAACCTTTACTGCCTTCCGGGATAATTTTTTCTGTATTGCAGTCCACTGGACTGAGACAATGTTTTACATGTTCCCTCGCAGCTTGAAGGACGAATTTTGTTAAACATTTTCTACAGAATTTTTTTTGTGCCCATCTTTTAAAAGTATGCTAAATTATCTACTCATTGTGCTATAGCGTGTATCAACCCCTTAAGGCTTTTTCTCAGGAAATAAGCTACTGGGGTTTGTCTTTCTCCTATTGAGGACTGTTTTTTGACATCTAATTGGTAGAAGCCTGATTTTAAAACCCCGTGTAGACATTTTAAAAGTTTATTTTGGCGGATTTTGTTTTTCAAACGATCAATTTGTCTACAGCCTAGGAAATTCAAAACCGTTAAATTAAGCCCTTAGCCCACTGAAAAGTTTAGTAACCCCCTCTCTGCATTTTTTTTAACAAAGTGACCAATAAAACGCACCACATAAAACATTTTATCGAATTCTTTATGTTCAAACCCTCTCTTTTTAACTAATTTTGATGGGAGAGGAAAAAAAGACTTTTCCCATAATTGGCTTATTTACCTTTTTTAAAACTAATTCCAATACTTTACCCCCGACCAACCGGAACCCTCATTTTTTCTGCTTTAAAATCGTTAAACGAGTAAGAAGTTTTTTTTGGGCCCAATCACGTTAAATCTTTTAAGAAAGAATTCTGCTTTTTTGTTGGACCCCAAATTCAGATTTTCTTCGCTTTTTGTTTATGAAAACAACTAAAAAAACTAAAACCTTTCTTTAACTGGGGGGGTTATTGTTTTTTATAACTTAGAAATGCATTACAACGCTTTCAAAATTTGTTGGGTTAATAATTCTAAATCAACTCATTTTAAAACTTTTGACAAACGCTCTTCCCGAGCATTCTTCAAAAATTTATCTAAAACCCATTATCTTATCCAGTGAGTTTCTTTCTAACTCAACAAAATTTTTT
>JAMYXO010002323.1:0-24356 GCA_033310375.1 Conus canariensis
GGATCGCTTCAGATCACTTCACAGGGTTCAGCGAAAGGGAAAGAAGGCGTTGAATCAACACCTTCTTCCTTCTTTCTTCGTTGCCGAACCCTGTGAAGTTTATGTCTCACCCGATGAAACCAAGAGGTCGACACGCTTGTGTTTCGTCTTGTGACTCGTTTGTCCACGTTCTCTGGGCGGTTCGCTAACATTTATTTAAGATTTGTTTTAATTCTGTATGAACATTTCCTGTACCTGTATTCTATGTTGTTTATACACCACCTTCGAAAGCGGCCATCGCTTCATTGAATAAACTCCCGCCTCTCTCTCTCTCTCCCTCTCTCTCTCCCCTCTCTCTCTCTCTCTACCTTTTCTCTCTCCTCCTCTCTCTCTGGCGCACGGAGGGCGCCCACATGGTCCCCTGCCCTCCCCCTCTCTCTGTGCTGGTGCTTAGGAGCCGTCTCCATACTCATTAATCCTCTTTTCAGGGTTCTGTCTGTCTGTCTGATTGTCTGTCTGTCTGTCTGTCCGTCTCTCTGTCTCTCTGTCTCCTCTCCTCTCTCTTCTCTCTCTCTCTCTCTCCTCTCTCCTCTCTCTCTCTCTCTCTCCTCTCTCTCATTGCTGCTCTGGAATCGTCTCCACAGTCAGTCACTCCTCTCAATTTAAAAGGTGTCTCGCTCTGTCTGTCTCTGGCTCTCTGTCTGTCTGTCTGTCTGTCTGTCTGTCTCTCTCTCTCTCTCTCTCTCCTTCTCTCTCTCTCTCTGTCTGTCTCTCCTCTGTCTCTATCTCTGTCTCTGTCTCTCTCTCTGTCTGTCTGTCTCTCTCTCTGTCGCTGTCGCTGTCTCTCTCTCTCTCTGTCTCTCTCTGTCTCTGTCTCTCTCTCCTCCTTTTCTCTCTCCTCTCTCCTCTCTCTCTCTCTCTGCTGCCCCATTGGGAAACTTGGCAGAAATTGGTGAAGAGATCAAGATTATACCTTAGAAAAAATGGTTTTGGAATGATGAATGCTCCTCGTTGTTTGTGAGACATTAGATAATAAAAAATTCGAGTAGAAAACTTGATATTGCCATAAGTTTTAATTGATTCGATATTAACAATGCTCTAAATATTTTAACGAATGTTTTAATTGAAAGCGCTGAATGTATGAAAAACGTGTGCACGTTATGAAAGAAAGAGCGTCAAAAGACTGGTATGACCAAGAATGTCTGTTGAGAAAAGAAAAACCAGGAGGCTGTTGAGAATTAGTCACCGTTCGCTGGAAGACACAGACAGAGCTGCATATGTGATAGCTAGGCGTGAATATAAGCATTTACTAAAGAGAAAAGAAAAGAGTTCAATAAAATCAATAATAGATAAGCTTGTTTACATCTATAAAGTCTCAGAAAGAGTTTTTGGGATGTTGTCCACAGGAATATCACCACAAAGAAAACAGCCAGAAATAACATTACAATAGATGTGTGGTTTCATCATTTTCAAGCATTGTTACAATCCAACGATGATATTCAGTTAGATCAAGAGGTGTTCGAAGATGACTCTGAGGGTTATATGAATCGCTCCATTAGTGAAGAGGAAGTATTACTAGCAATTAAAAAATTAAAAATCGCAAGGCAGCCGGACCGATGGAATCATTGGAGAGCTATTTAAAAATTCTTCTACCCATGTTGTGCAGTTCTGTCTAAAATTATTCAACAAATTATTTAATGATGGTGTGTTCCCAGATAGCTGGACAAATCAATAATTGTGCCAATTTTTAAAAAAGGTGATGCTAATGATCCAAACAATTACAGGGGTATTTCTCTTAGTAATATTAGTAGCAAAATGTTTGGGGATAATTAATAACAGACTGCAAGAATGGATTGAGGATAAAAATATTACGGGTGAATTATCAAGCTGGTTTAAAAAGGGTTATTCGACTGTTGACCACATGTTCACCTTGTTGGCTTTAGTTCAAAAACAGTTCTCTTTTAATCGAAAATTATATGTAGCTTTCATCGATTTTGAAAAAGCTTTCGATTCCATTAATAGAAACCTTCTTTGGCCAATTATGAGTAAAAACGGTATTAAAGGTAAACTTTACAAATGTTATTAAAAAGTATGTACAATGAGGTAAAGCTAAAGTTCGATGTGGAGCTAAATTCACAGATTATATCAATTGTTCAGCCGGGGTTAAAACAGGGCGATGCCTGTAGTCCAGTTTTAATTTTCACTGTTCATCAACGAGCTAGCCATTGAGGTAAATTAATAACGGGAGACACGGGGGTTTGTTGACTTCTGATGCTTTTGAATTGTTTTATTCTGTTACTGGCTGATGACGTGATTTTTATATCAGAAACAATCATTGGTTTACAGACACAACTGAATAGCTTACAAACCCCTCAGCTTTATCTCTCCAGCTGAAAGTTAATTTAACTAAAAGTAACATTATTGTGTTTCGTAAGGGTGGTCATATTGAGTGCAAGAGAACGATGGCAATATAATAATGCTCCCATGCCTGTTGTGAATGCCTACAGATATTTGGTAAAACTTTTCTCTACTCGTCTGAGTTTTGTTAGTGCCTCAAGGATCTTGCTAGCAAGGCCAAAAATGTTTTGTTTTGTATTTTTGAAAAAGTTACATTGTTTTCAACAATACCTCCTTTCATGTGTTTTGCAAGCTATTTGATAGTCAAGTGCAGCCAATATGCACAGTATGGATCGGAATTATGGGGATTAGATAACGCTGCAATCCATTGTGAATCTGTGCATCTTTTCGCTTTAAAAAAATTTCTAGGTGTAGATAGGCGGACACCTTAATGATCTTGTGTACGGTGAAACGAATAGGTTTCCTATATATTATTTTTTTCTGCCATTAAATGCATCCGATACTGGCTTAATTTACTCCATATGGAAGAATACAGAATACCTCGTAAAGCTTATAATATGCTTTATGATCTTGATCTAGAGGAAAAAATAACTGGGCTAGTAAAGTTCGTATGTGTCTTTTTGAATACGGTTTTGGTTTTGTATGGCTGAATCAGGGTGTTGGAAATGTTAAACAGTTTATAAGCTGCTTTCGTCAACGATTAGTTGACTGCCGTTGGCAAAAATGGTTACATCATGTGCATAATAGTAAAAGGTTTGATTTTTACAGACAGTTTAGTTAATTCCCATGATCTGAAACCTTATATAACTTTTGAAATGGATAGGCACTTTAAATACATAAGGGCAAAATTTAGACTTGGAAATATCGGATTTAGCATACATAAATTTAGATACAAAACCGATGTTGATGACAATAATATGCTTTGTCCTCTCTGTAAAGTGTCACAAGAAAATGAGTTTGCATTTTGTTCTTTGTTGTCCAGCCCTCAATGACATTAGAAATGAACTGATTAAGCCGAAATTCTATAGACAGCCTTCGCTATTTAGACTGACCCTATTGATGTCGTCAACGTCAACAATAGATGTTTAAAAAATTTTCGTTATTTTTGTATAAGGCATTTAAAATTAGAGAAATGGCTACCTCTTAAAAGTTAAAAATAATTTGTCTTAATTTGATATACTTTGTTGCATGTCGCATACATTTGTTTCCAATGTACTATTTCCATACCCCTTCATAAGGGGCCTAGCCTATGTGAATAAATCATCCGAATCCGAATCCGAAATCTCTCTCTCTGTCTCTCTCTCTCTCTCTCTCTCTCTCTCTCCTCCCCTCGTCCCCTGTCTGTCTCTCTCTCTCTCTCTCTCACTGCTGCTCTGGAATCGTCTCCACAGTCAGTCACTCCTCTCAATTTCAGGTGTCTCGCTCAGAGAACTATAAAATAGGCATTCTGGCTCACCCACCTCCGCCAGCTCCAACCGGCTAAATGCCGTTTCGCTGTTGCTCCACCGGCTTACCCAGAATGCCTTTTTTAAATAGTTCTCTAATAGTAAACACTTACAAACATACATAATGTGTAGGATTATCTGTTTTTAACACTAATTTAGAAAACTTTTGAGACTTTAGTTTTTGTTTAAAATCCTTCGTTTTTCTTGATCGTCTTCAATAAACATCATTTTCACACGCATACATTCATCAAATCCCGTCTCTGTCTTTCATGTGAAATAAAACCACTGTCTTTAATTTTTTTTCTCAAAAAGTCTTTTAAAACTGAGTTATATTTCTGACATAAAATCCACACACTTATCCCAGCATGTCTTCCACTGAAAGCTAGTTTTGAAAAAGGGTGTTTCTTTTTTTGACTATATCCTATTCTGCCGAACAGTCATCTATAATAAATAGTGTCTGCGTTCCCTCAAACAATTTATAAAAGTGTTCTAAACACTCGCTAAGTTTATTGCTAGGATCAACTAAATAGATTTCATCATCTGTCCATATAAACCTTCTGTCGTGATATGCTTTGTTCCATTTGAGTGTTGGACAGAAAATTACAATATGATCAAAATTATAACGATAAACTGTTGTAATAGGTCGAGGACAAATATTGTTTTTCCAAAACCCAGTCTGTCCACAAATCAATGAACAATGAGGGGTTTTGTCATAAAGTTTAACATCGGCATTGACACCAAAGTCGTCTGCTCCATAGTTTGTAAAACAGAATTTAATCTAATCCAGTTATTGTTTTTATCATACTCTCTGTCAAAACTTGTCAGTATAATAAAACCCTATAAGGCCCAAATGTTTTAAGATTAATCCAGTTCAGTTCTGTAAGATCGTTTCTATTTAAACTAATATCAATTTTGTTGCTTGTTGTTATGACCTTAATATCCTCGCCATTGTAAAGAACGACGACAGTAACTTTAAGTTTGTCAACTGTCTAAGTTTTGCCAGCTAATAAGAATTCCTTCCATAAGGTTGTCACTGACACCCACAGCTCCATTTCTTGCCTCATCTTTTAAGACAGAAATTTAAATATCATTGTGAACGTGTCTCCTAATTTTGTGCGTGGAATGAACTGTAATTTTGTAGAAGCTTTCTTTAAAACCGATTCTCTTCTGTGGAGGATGTACTGTTTGTCCCCAAACGCTTTATTTCGATCTCTTTCCGACTGTTGTCCTCTGGCATAAGAAATTACATGTAAAGGGCCAGAGTTCAATGCTTTTCTGAAACTTTTTTGACGGTCAAAAAATGTAAATGGGCTTACGAATTCAAATTTAATGTCCCATTCTAAATATGGTTCTAAGTGCCATTTTGTGTCAGTTTTTTCGAAAATATTTTATATTCATACTGACCTGTATTATTGCTTCTAGATTGCGTAGTTGTTCTAGTTTAGGAAACCTTTTGTTGTCGTCAACCTCTTTGCGTTTATAATAACCATCTTTAGTGTACTCAAAACCCATATAAAGTGCCTATCTCACCGTTTTGTTCAAAGTCCCTCAACGTCTGCAAGGTCTTTTAATTCTAAAGTTACACACCTCTCAGGCGCTAATGTGACCCCCGAATCGTCTGGTCCCACGTGACATTTTTTTAAAACAACGTATTATTTTATTTCTAAAACAATGTGCAGGTTATCACATTTCACGACTTTCCCCTGTTTTATCTGTGATCTTTATATTAAATGATCTGACCCTCCCACAAGCTAATCTTTTAAACTGTAAATTAGGGAATCGTATAATTTCATAATCGCAATATGCAGCTTCCCTGATGGAAGAGCTCTTAAAACAGTTGAGGGCCTTCCAACATATAATTTTTCATCATGCTCACTCATCCAAATGTACATAGAGTAAAAGGATATAAGGCAAGATCGAGCGGATATTCTCCCTCAAAGTGTTTTCGTCTGGTGCAACTCTAAATTTATTATAGGCTTGATTGATTTTAAAGCCTAACATTTTAGCTAGCTCTACAATCAAAAAAGTAATGGACTACTTCTTTTTCAGGTTTGAATTTTAACATTGTTTTAGATTTGGCATTGTTAAGTTTTGAGAGTAAGTCGAAGTTACTCATTGCTTCTTTAAGCGAGCAAAACCCGTAATAACCATCAGGTATGGTTAACTGGCTATTTTACGTCTCCTCTTTTTGTCAAGTTTGAAATCTCATTATTCCTCTTGGATTGACTTATATTAAACCATACGACTTTGTAGAAAAATTTCATGGAGTGCGACCCTTTGGTTCCGCAGTTATTATCAATAGCATATTCTAAAAACGAAGGACTGTCTTGAGTTGTTATGTTACAAAACATTTTAAAACAATTTAAAAATGATTGCATTCAAATATACTAATGCAAAATATTCTTTTGGACCGCACTAACAATCTTAAAAATATAACACTGACACCCTCGACATTTCTGTGACTCAGACTGACGCCTTTCAAGTAAAGGTTAGTACTCCATTGGATCGTATCTTAACCCTCCTATCAAAAACGACTACATCGCGAAAGTGTGGTTCAGTCATCCGATGTGCAGTTTTATCAGTAACCATTTAAACTTTGCTGTGTTTTGTGCATCAACTGGGTGTGGAGTGTCGTATGCTGATCATTTAAATCATCCTGATCCTTTGGTGAGGTCAGTGTATAGATTTCATTTTTATTACACCTTCAGACGTATTTTGTCTGAACTGCAAGCGCCATTACCAAATGACAAAACGTTTAATCCATTCAGCAACAGAATAGATACAAGGCTTTTGAAAGGATCTGTAACGAATTTGATATTGACCCAAAGACAGACTTTAGACAAAAGTTGGATCTTAATCATGGTTTAGGCACTCTTTATTATTGGTGCGTGCATAGAAAGTATAACTATGATTGGAATCCTCCTTACACATCTTTCTCTTCAGGCACAACTGTTCACCATCGGGTCCATAGAGCAAGAGCATAAAACAGCATGGACAACATTTATTTTGGATACTTCTAATGGTCTAACTAGAGCGGGAATAGAACGAATAAACGACTCCATTCGTACTTATGTTTGGTGTTTGCTAGGTTCGCAAGCACAAACGAGATCAAACATAATTGATCCTTCTACTGGCTTATGACGCCCAAAAACAGTATTTAGCAAATTTAGAGGATTCTATTAATTCTGCAATTGATTTGCCTTCAAGTATTAAAAGGTACCAAAATGTTTTTGCAATACGCAAGATCGAAAGTAGACTTTGCTGTGGCACTGGTTTATACATGCTGCCTTCTGACCTCAGACTTCAGATAGGAACAATAATAAACTATAATAATGAAATCCTTGTGGCTGGTAAAGAAGAGAAGGTCGGAAAAACGACATAAATTCTAAGCCAGCAATAGCAATAAAAAAAAGAAGCCCCACCAATCCCCGAGCCCCCCAAACCCCCCCATTCAATCCTTGTGGCCCCAAGAAATAATGACCATGAATATGAAAAGACGGCACTTGTTATTGGATTAACTGCCCTAGGATTACTTGGTCTTTATCTTACTAAAGAGTAACCCAACTATTAAGACAACTAATGCCCATAAGTGCTCGGGCCATAAAGCCAACTACTTTACTTGCAGTAGACAAAAGCCAGCTAACGATCCCCCCTATTATACCAGGCAAAGAGTCTATTGCCTTACTGGCTAATTTTTTTAATAAACTTGCAAGATGATCAAGTTGTTTGTTTACCCATGATTTATCTGATGGTGGTCCTGGTGGGCACTGCTCCCCCACCACCGCCGCCTGTAATTAGCCAACACCAGTGTACTTATTGCAAATCCTAAGGCTGTTATAAACGCTCGCTAATGTGACACCTTGCTCTCTAAACAGTGTTCTTATTCGTTCTGCTAGCGTCGTGTCTTCATATAAAATTCTTTGGATAGTTTCTCTTATTCCTGCTCACTTGAGTTCGTAATTGTTCTCGGTTAGTAGACAGCACTTCTAGTCTTGCTGATCTCTCTTGTTCAAGATCTTTTAGTCTTTGTGTTATTCTTTCTTTAACACCAGGTCCTAAGTTGTGGTCATCAGCCTCAACTAGTTTTTCTTTTTTCTCTTTTATATGCTCATCTAGTTCACCCAGTTTTGCTAAATTGTTTGTTAATTCGCCTCTGATGCTTTTCAAAGCATGATCAAGGGCCGTTATTTCTCTCATAGGTAGCGGCGGATCGTGCATAGTTTTTAATACTGTTTTCTGAAAAACTGGTTTCTATTATTTCGTCTGCTGTTGGGCTTAAATCTTTAAGGGGTATGTTTTGTATTTGGTTATCTGTTGGGAGTTCTTGTAGTGTGTTTTGAAGTTTAGCAACTGCCTCACTGTCTAATCTTCGCGGTTTAGCAATGCCAAGGCGATTTTGATCGCTCACAACTGAGCCTTTGTCTAATTGTAGTCTTTGCTAAAAACTTTGATGGGTCTGGTTAGTTGTAAGCTGAACAAGTTGTCCTTGCTCGTTTTTCACAAACAAATGGTCATCTTTTGTTTCAAAATCATTAGGGTCTATAAATTCGGGAGGTTCTTGGCCTAAACTTTGATAAAATGATTTGACCTTACTTTCTGTTAATTCACGCCGCAATGATTGTAATGGATGTGTCAAAGGAGTCATTTCACTCATGTCGTCTCCAGGATCAAAAACATCATAATCTTCTTCTGCCATGTTTTTAAATAATTAACTTTTTATTTTGTTTTATAAAAAAAATGTCACAAGCATATGGCTCGATTCTTGACCCGCATAGAAGACTGAAAGAGCCCTTTGGCGTGAAGGGAAATAAACAAATATTATTGTTCCAAATAATCCATCTACTATTGATTCAGATCAAATTCTTACTGTTAAATTTCCAGACCTAGGAGCAGATGAAGTGATTGTGCCGGGATCTGCACGACTTACTTTCAAAATAGAAACTCGAATCAGCAACAGACGAAAACAGACAGTAGTCCAGAATCTGGGACGGGCAATCGTTAAGAAAATTTCTATAAAACTTGAGGGGCAAGAAAATATTTTCTTTACACAATGCAGACATATTTTTAATCTATTGTGATCTATGGCTAACCGATAATGAAAGGGCCGATCTTGCGTTTCAAGGAATCGAAAATAACGAAGCACTAAAACACAGAATAGACGCCGAAGACGCAAAAGCCGGCAACAAGTATGAAGCTGTAAGTTTTGCTTATGGAAATCGCTTTTCTATACCCTTAGATTTTGAGTTGTTAAAAGCGCATGCGCCATACTTTCAAGGAGCATTAAAAGACAGATTGTCATATGAAACTAACTTTTAATGAATACAAACGTGTCATTAAAATCTACAGACTCTAACGCAAAGTACAGCATATTCGACATCTCGTTAGAGTTTGACATTGTTTAGCAACCCTAACTTAGCAAGGCTGATTGAGCAACAAATCAGTCCAAAATTAGCAATATATTACGAAAGAGTGATTCATCAAAACTAATATCCTAAAAGCAGGGCAGACACAATATGGAACTTTATTTTTAAAGTGCCACAGCAAGATCCCTTAAAGTATTTTATTGGTCTGGTGAAGATGAAGAACCATTCAAAAGACAAAGTGAAAAGTTTATCAATCCCTAAAATAACGAAAGTACAATGTTCAATTGAGGGTAGTCCTAACCAAGTCTACGGTAGCGGGCTTAAACCTTATCATCATTTTGATGAAATAAGAAAATTGTTTGGAGGCGGGGGTCTAGAAGTCCAACAGTAGACCTTGCGTCTAAAGATCTACACCTTCACAGTGTTAGACTTGATGAATATTTAACAACGAAATACGGTTTTATGGATTGACCTAAGGTCAACAGAAGATAATCAGTTGCATGGGAGTGGGAGAACAGTTAAAGACGTAATAAACATTCAAATTGATAAAGAAAAAGAGAGTGATAAACCACTTAATGTACATTTGTTTTATAATATATGATGCGCAGCTGAATATTCAAGATAACAGATTGAAAGATATCCAATACTAAAATTATTTTTATTTTAAAAAAGCATGTCTGTTACGACATTATCCGAAAGTGCCCAAAGAAGAGAACTCTGTTGCTGTAGACTAAAAACTTTCAGATTAACAAACATAACACAAATGCAAACCCAACTAGAGCAGACCTTTCAAAATACAGTAAACCAAACGAAGGTATTCTGCTGTCTTTAATGCTGTTACATATGTTAATACTGGAGCATCGATCACTAGTGCTTATCAGCAGGAACAAGTGTAGGTCTCTTAGCAACAGGCGTAGGTGCAACCGGCAGCTTTACCTCTAGGTGGTTTGTCTTTAACTCTTTGGGCCCGTGTTCATTGGCTGTAAGTGCTGTCAGCAAAAAATAAAAGCTAAACTCCAAAAGCACACAGCTAAAGGTTCAACTAATAACAGCTAAACTTAGTTCCTTCAAACTGATAATTGATAAAGCACTTGCTGACTCTCGAACCATCACGGATGAAGAATTTAGTCGCCTACAGGCTGAATTTTGAGGACTACAAAAGACAAAAGTTTGATCTTCAAAAGAAAGGCAAGGGCAACTTTATCTCAACAGCCAGACACCGACCAGATAAAAAAGGAATGTTTAAAAAAAGTAAACGAAACATTAAACTCTGTTCTAAAAAGCTCACATTAACAACCCCAAAGGGCGTTTTATACTTTATTTATGAGTCCAAGCACAAAAAGACCGTTGATATTGATTCGGAATTAAGTTTTTTTTTTTTAATTTAAATAAATATGTTGAGTTAGAAAAGAAACTCAGCATGATAAAAATATATGAAGGTTCAGATGAATTGTTTGAAGCAATGCTCGAGAAAGAGCGTTTGTCAGAGCAACTAAATGAGATTGATTTAGAAGTTATTAATCCAAAAAACGTGCGGGAAAGCGTTGTACATGCTATTTCTCAAGTTTCCAAGTAAAACTAACAATAAACACCTCCAGTTAAAGTAAGGTTAGTTGTTTTTAATCGATTATATAACAATAAATGAAGAAAATCTAGAAGTCTGGGTCCAACTAAACAGCAGACTATTCCTTTCCTCTAATGACTTAACAACCTGGTTGGGGCAGACCAGCTGCTTACACAGTTTTGATGTGGCCGCTGGGAAAAAGCCAAAATGAAAAGGCTCTGGCTGGGCAGAGGGTAAAGTCTTAGAGATCAGATTAAAACAGGCTAAGTATGAGCCGATTGTTGGCAAGGCTTACATTCCACTGCCTCCATCATTAGTTGCAAACCGAGCAGTTCTGAACATAAAGAATTCAGACGACAAATGTTTTATGTGGTGCGTTCTTGCTAGGCTGCATCTGTCCGCAAAAACGCAGAGAGAGGTCTAACTATGAACCTTACATCAATGATCTTAACATTTAGAGGAATATCCTTGTCCTGTTAGTGTAAATCAGAATTGAATCAGTTATGAAGAACAAAACAAACCATAACTGTTAATATCTACATATGGTGATGAGGAAACAAATCTACAGCCGATTAAAGTGTCCAAGAACAGTCCAACGATTGGCGAACCAGACAAAAATCATGTTGACTTACTACTGATGATTTTCACCAGCGGGCTACCGCATTACACATTGATACGCACAATGAGTAGATTACTAGTGCATACTACACAAACAACATAGCAAACAAGAATCTGTAGAAAAGTTTAACAAGAATTCCCGCCCCCCTTTTTAAGCTGCGAGCAACATATAAAACATTGTATTAGCCCAGTTGACTGGATACAGAACTAATTACTGCCCCGGAGAAGGCAGAAAAAGTTTAGTTTTAAGAACGGGAAAACCCCGGTTGCAACTAGTCCTATATGTTGTTTTACGCAGCCCTTCGAATCACTTCCTTGTTCCTTATGAAGAACCAACCCCACAGAAACTTCCAAAAACATTTTTTAAATAAAGTAATCATCAAGATTTGCTCATTTGCCTTCACTTTGGGTTAGGTCGGATGGCGCCCATTCAAAGCCAGAATTATACAGAGGACCAAATGCATGCAAAATACTTCTTAAAACGCATCCCGCAAGTGCGTAATCCTGTTCTAAAAATCTAAACTTATCTGAAATCATAATGACGCTGAAACCAACAACATAAGACTCACCCCACTCACTTTTGGGGTTTTTGTGGTTTGTAGGCCCCCACCCCCAGAACGCAGAGAATCCAACAGTAAGAGACCATGATCACACCCGCGGAAAGTTCAGAGGAGCAGCACACAGTAAATGCAATCTTCAACTAAAGTTTGAACAAAAAACAGGGAACCCTGCTGCCTATATTCTTTCACAACTTGCGAGTTACGCCCTCTCACCTTATAATGCAAGCAGTAACCAGCGACTTTCAGGGTGTCATCCCTTTGCACAGTCATCAGAAAAGTACATGGTTTTTACTTTAAATAACATGTCTTCAACGACACAAAGGGCAACACAAGAGGGGTTTCATTAGAGTCACTGGCATGCCCCTTAAAAGCCCTGCCCAATAACAGAAGAATATTTTGACCCCAACTCTTGTTAGAAAGGGCGTTTACCCTTATGAGTACATGAACATTTGGGGAAAAAAGGGTTTGACGAAGATAAAACTTCCGCCAAAAGGGCGCGTTTTTTTCCCAAAGTCTTAGAGGAAAGGACATCGGTGTTTCTGATTACCAGCATCCCTCAAGAAGCGTGGCAGAAGTTAGAGTTAAAACGTTTGGGAGACTATCATGATTCCTATTTAATGGCGGATACCTTTTTTGATTGGCGGACGTCTTTGAAAATTATGGGAAAGCCTGCTTTAAACATTACAGCCTGGATCCTGCGCATTATATTTCTCGCCTGGGAAAGCTGGGACGCTTTCTTAAAATTTACTGAGTAAAAAAATTGATTTATTGTCAACCTCCAATGCTTCAGATAATGAAAACGGATTGCCCTGGGGAATCATATGGCGTCGCACCATTACTGTAAAACAAACCCAAAAAATACTTGGACGACTCTGATCCAAGTAAAAAAGGGCTAACTATCTCATGTATTTTGATGCAAAAAAATCTGTATGGATGGGCAATGGCGCAATCACTTCCCCTTACGCAACTTTAAAATGTACACAGACGGTGATACGAATAATATTCAAAAAGCTTAAAGTGGTTGGGCAGTTTGACGCCAGATCAACAGTGTGGATACATTCTAGAAGTTTTTACATAGATATCCTCAGGAACTCCATGACCTGCATAATGACTATCCATAGCAGCAGAAAGTCTAAAGATTTGGGAAAAACAGAACCACCTAAACTGTGCCTAATCTCAAAGGGAAAAAAAATTATTCTGCCATTACAAAGGGTTCTACAATTTTATTTAAGAAAATGGTTTTTAAGTTGACAGGGGTTTTTTCGTATAATTGCTTTTGATCAAGAACAAATTTTATGAAACCATAAAATAATGAAGAACACTGAACTCAGAACTAAATCCACAGATGCTTCAGAAAAAGACTTTTTCAAGCTGATGAACAACAGCCTGTTTTGGGAAAAACTATGGGAATCCGCACAAGCGTAAAGATGTTTGATTGGTCCCCCAAGAGAACGATGCAATTAAGCTAAACTTCCAACCTAATTATCAGGACTTCAGAAGATTTCATGATCAGCTTTTGGCATAATTTATAAAAAAAGAAAGTCAAATTGGATAAGCCCGTTTTATTGGGTTTACTGTTTAGAATTATCAAAGCTTTTGATGTTAGAATTTCTTTTTCGACTACTTTAAACCATGTGAAACCTGAGTCCAAAGTACTTTACACAGATACAGATTCCTTTGTAATCGACATCCCAACTGAAGATAACTATAAAGACAAGGAATAAAGTAGCAAAGGGCATGCGGATGGTACGAACATCTTATTACCCAAAGATTTACCTTGCATCAACTATTAATAAATAAGGTTTGGGGGTAAATGAGGAGAATTATCCGGGTGTGACCCAAGGGATTTTAAATTTTTTTTAAGGGTCAAAATGTACAGCTTTCAACCCAAAAAAAAGTTGTTAAAAAAGCAAAGGGAATACTCGTAGGGGTTGTGCAATCAAGCATATCCCATGAAAAAACTAAAAAAACCATGTTTGACAATAAAAAAACTTTTCATCATGACAACGAAAACTACGATCTAAATCAACATGAATCAACACAATTTTTTGAAACAAAGAATTAAATAGATAGAACAAACACAAAACGGTGTTTGTTAATCAGAGTTTTCAATGCAATCGGGCAGGGAAAAACACATAATTACATCCCTTTCTTCATCCGGGTTTTAAAATTTTCCTCAAATTTACTAAAAGGGCTCAATCATATCAATACCCAAATTCAACAAATTTTTTCCCCATGTTTGCTTGATGTGCACAAAATTTTTTTTAATTTTTATAAAGAAAATCTTTATCCCAATTTTGATAACAAATTTGGATTTGGGGCGTAGGCGATCAAGATGCGTTGCCAGGGTACCGATGAATCCACTTTAATGTTTCCTTAATAGCTGAACACGTATCAAATGATTCTTGTTTTAAATTTCAAAAGGTTTCTTTTTTATCATCTTTTTTAAGTTTCATGAAAATTTCTTCCTTTGGCTTCCTTTTTAACTCAAAAATATTTCCCGAAATTTAATTAAACGAACGGGTTTTCTGGCGGGTTAAATTTGCAGTTCTTTTTTCAAAAAAAGATCTTTGAGGGCCTGGTCGTTTGTTGTGTCAGTTCTCGAAAATAATACACAGGCGATTCATCTTTACAATCTTTTATTTCATATGTTTCAACACTCCAAATGGATCGGTTGCCCGAGGGCATGTCCCCTTCGCTTCCCCCGGAAATAAAGGTCCCTTTTAACCTTTCAAACCAATGGTAATAGTTTGCTTGATGACTGCGTCTCTTCAACAAAAATTATCTTTTTGTTTTTTAAATTGCTTTTTACGGGTTTAGACCTTTAAATTCTTCATTATTAAATGCACGTAGAACTGGGGGGGCAGTTTTCAAAACCCTTTCTTTTGGTTGCGAATTTTGGTCAATCAGCTCTCGTTGATACGGTAAAAAAAAGCCTTTCATTAAAACTGTTTGTTAAATTTTTTTTTCAACCAACCCTGTGATCTGTGAACACCCGGAACCCTTTTTTTTAAGGTAACTCTATGTTTAACAAAAATTTGGGAATTATTACCTTTAAATTTTTTTCCTTCATCAACTTGAATCATGTGAGATAAGTTAAGGGGCCCCTTGATATATCATTTAAGCGACAGCAACAGCAGAAAGCCTTTTTGTGTTAATGTTCAGCATTTTTTTGTATTTTGGGAAGCTATTTCAATGATTTGTAAGTGCGAATTAATCTTTTTTGTAACTAGTCATGGGTAAAATAGAAATCCATTTGATGGGTTTTTCGGTATTGTTTTCCCCGAAAAATGGTGGTCTTTGTATTCTTTTTAGGGGCGCTGGAAATAAATTTCCCAAAATCGCTTTTTAGATAACCTTTCCTTGCTGTTTGTTCACTGACTCCAGCTGCTTGGCTTAGCTTTTTAATGCTGTTATTCCCCTTTCCAATATCCTTTTGTAATAATAGATTTTGTTCATTTTTTTTCACCCCAAAATTATTTTCCCAAAAAAACACAGCGGTCCCTTGCCAAGACAATAAACAATATTTCTTGCATCTTTTGTTTTTTGATGTTTTATAAAAGTCGTAAATTTTGGTGGGGCAATGTTTCCAACCTTGTTTGCCTGTTACTAAAAATATTCTTTTATGCTGGTCAACATCTTTTTTAAAAGTGTAACTGCATGTCCCTGTTGTTAAGTCTGTCGAAAAAAAATCTAACTTCTCCATTCTTCCTGCTGTTCCCCTGTTCTCTCTAGATCTCCCCTCCCTGGCCCCTGTTGCCCCTCCCCCCTCCCCTGATATGCCCATTGCTCGTGTCGTGAAAACGACGTCAAATACTATTGTTCTGGCCCCCCCCCCCCCGCCCCCTCCGTGAGGTGAAAGAACTCTACTGTGACGCTGCCATCACGGGCCGCTTCCTGTGCCCTTCCGGCCCCGCCCTCGGGTTCCCCGTCGCCTGCACGGACGCTACCATCGCTGTCCCTCGTTCCAAATCACCGTTTTTTCCCGTGTCGCCCTCCCCCCACTCTCCCTCACGCCGACAGGTCAATAAATTACACCTAATAATATTGCTGATATTTCTTCCTGGTTGTTATATAACGTTCCCCCGCTTTTCCCGCTCGAGCCCCGCGTGCCTGGGTTCCCTCTCCCCTACCTTCTTCCTTCCCTGTTCCTTTGTTTATTTATGTCTCTTTTATTTCTTCCCTCTATTCCCACCCTGCCCTTCCTCGCTTGGTTCTGCCTTCCCTCTCCCCCTTGACCGCCTGCCTGCTCTCGCTTGCCCCTCCTGAAGCGCCACATCATAATTTATCTTAACACCCTCTTCTTCTGTCGCCTCCTCACTACAAACTTTATTTCGCCTCCCCCGAGAATACTGTCTCACTCCTTGGTTATCTTTCGAGATGGGACTATGCCCTTTTTTTTTGCACTTTGTTTATCCCTTTGACTAATATACTCTCTTTTTGATCCATATATGGCCTTGTATTGGAGAAGCGACTTACGTAAAGATATAATCAACTCTTTTAAATCCAGTTTCGTGACTTCTATCCCCTTGTTGCCCCCCCCCCTCTTTCTCCCTTTTTTTCTCCCCCCCCCCCTCTCCCCGTCTTTATTTCACATAACTTAAATAACAAACTACCCATAAAATTCCACGTCCGCCTTTTTTGCCCCCTTTCGTTATCCCTTCGCGCCCTGAAAATAACTCTGTCCCCACCGTTTCCCCCATACTAACGCACATTACCACCCTTCCCCTTCACTACCTTCTCCACGGATATGCACAACTACTTCGCCTATCCCTTCCCCCGTTCTGCTGCCCCCCTTCCCTCGTCCCTTCCTTCGCGAGTCTTGTGATGCGCAGCCTGCGCCCTGTACTCAATAACGTGGCACCGCCCCCCGCCCCCCGCCCCCCTGCCCCCACCTCAGGTACTGCCCCCCTGATCTCCCCGATAGACGGAGTTCTTTGTACTGCACTTCTGTCTGCGCCCGACAGTTTATTAGCCTACTTGCCCCCTCTTCTTTCATTCGGTCCCCCTGTGTCCCCCCCCTCAATTATTTCTTTTTATCCTCCCATCTTCATGAACTCGGCTTTTATCTCTGTTTATCCCTGCTCGTTTCGGACTAATTGATTGATGAAACACTCTTTTTTTCCCCCCCTAGTTTTTCCTTGTCAAACGGCTCACTACATCTGCTTAACTCCCTGGTTCTCTGCCTCCTGTCATGTTCCCTGCTGTCTCTGTGCCTTGCGCGCCCCTCCCGCCGGTACTCCATTCCTCCTCGCTTCTTTCGTGCCTTTCTCTTCCCCCATTCCTCTTTTCAGTCATTTATTCGTTTAATGGTCCCCCCGCTGTCCCCACCCCTCCCCCCCTCCCCTCTCCCCCCTGTATCTAGGTCTCCCCCGCGTCCCTTTGCTTTTCCGCTTGTCTCTAGGGTCCCCTTTCGTCACATCTGATCAGTGGTGCTGTTTATTACTTTGGCCTAAACGTCCTTTCCTTGTTTTTCGTACAATACATCGCCCCACTGCAGTAGGTACTCTGTTCCCACTCTCGGTTCCGTCTGGCTCCGCCTCTCTCTTTCTTCGCCCCCCGCCTCCCCTCCTCGCTCTGCCCCCCGGCTGGATGGGCCCCGTGTCGCCGGCCGGGCCGGCCACGCGGGCAAGCCAACACGCCCGCGGCACGCACACCCCCTTGGTCGCACCACCCCGAGCCACCAACACTGAGCCCAACAATTAAAGGGTACCCTATTGATAACACAAGACAAAAAAAAAAGGGAAGAACAAAGAAAGACAACAAAAATACTCCTGATCGTTCCGTTTCCCATTTTCCTACGTAATTATAAATAATGCTCCCCTTTTCTGTTTTCCCCCTGTGCTTTACTCTACTTTATAAAGCCTTCCCGTTCCTTTCATTTGTTCTTTGCGTTTCACTGTTTCCTGTTCCTTCTCCCCCCTTCCCGTTTCCCCCTTTCATGTGCGAAAAAGAGACGTTTGCTTCGCACGCTAATGTCAAATCTTGTCCCCTCTTCGCTTGTCCCTCGCCCTTCAAGTGCCCGTGGCCCCCGCTTGGCTCTCCTTTCCGGTTCCCCCTCTCCCCTTTCTTTATTTCCCCCCCAGCCCCTGCCCCCCCGATCCGTCCCCTGCTGGTTGAGTCCTTTTCCCTCTTCGTTTCCTTCTCCCTTATAGTCCCTGTCCGCGTAGTACGACAGGTTGACAGGTGGGTTGGTTATTGGTTACTTTCAGCCACGCTCCTCGATCTCCCTTGATTTCCCCGCCTGGATGTCTCTTCTTTTTTCCGACTTTTCTATCTCCGAATATCGCTCCCTCTCTATAACAATGCATATATGCGATATACTGACCCCGGGTGGGTCCTTCCCCGCCCTTGTCCCCCCTCCCGTTTCCCCCCCACCCATGCCTTCTCCCCCCCTGTTGCTGTCGTCCGCACCTTCTCCCTCCTCCTTTGTCCTCCCCCCCTTTCTCGATTCCTTCCGGTGCCCCTTTTCTTATTCTCTGATCTTCGCTCGTATACATCTTGTTCGCTCCCCCCCCCAGCCCCTTGCCCCCCCCTCCGCTTCCCTCCTTCCCTCGATTTCTACACTCACCTTGCACAACCGTGTTCGTTAGTGCTCCCGGGTTTCCCGCATGCCTATGATCCCCCCAAAACATGGTACCTTTACAGACCTCCGTATCCGTTCCCGTCTTGCTTTTGATTTTATTGGATCTTCAAGGGTCAGAACACCCCCCCCTGGATAATCTGGCCTTAATTCTGTTATTCGTTGGTCCTCTCCCCTCCCTTCCGGACGAAGTTTTATGGAAATTGCTTCGTTTCCCCTTCCCCCAGCCCTTTCGGATGCTGGTCCCGTGCAATGTTTGTACTCTCTCTGTCCTTGCTTTCCCTAGCCCTTGTTCCGCCTAAATCTTATTAGGGAGAAAAACAATAGTTGGTATGTCGATGTATCGTGTTCCCGCTACTCACGTGTGTAGGCGCCGTGGCCCCCCTTGTCTCTCGTGGCCCACCCCCCCACCCCAGGCGGGTCTTGGAAGCAGCCTGCCATCCAGACCTGTGCCCGCCCCCCTGCACCCCGTGCGACTCCCCCCGTCGCTCCACACATCTCCTTTCTGGGTTCGGTTTTGTGTTTCCCAGCTCTTTCAAAAACAATGCTAGTCCGATCTCCCCTTTTTGCCCCCCCTCTTTTGCCTTTTTGGTCTTTCTGGTCCTCTCTTCCGCTACCCACTGTTAGGTATATTTCTGGGTTTTAATTCAAAATGTTGCGATTCCTTCTTAGTTCCCCCCCCCCCTTCAGATTCCACTGAGGCCCCCCCGTGTGTGTTCCTGTTTGTTTGCTTATCAGATTTAACTTGTGAATAATATGTCCATGCTGCTCCGTGCTCCGACCGGCCGTGTTTCCCCCCTTCCTCGCCCTCCCCTAGGAACACCTCTCTTTGCAGTCTCTCGTTTTCCTCCTTTGTTTTTTCCCCTTTCCCTTTCCTTTTTTGATATTGTAAAGAAACTGTTCCTGCCTGCATATCTTTATCGTGCCCCCCCCCCTCCCCCCCTTCGCCCCACCCGCTTTTTCCCCCCCCTCCCCCCCCTCCCTCTTAATTATACTATCAAGAAAATTTCCCCCCTTGCCTCCCCCCTTCTTCTCCCCCCCTGTGCCGCCCTTTCTCTTTGGTATGTTCCCTGCCCTCCGCCCTGCTGTCCCCCCTTTTCCCTCTTTTTTCCCCCCATCCTCTCTCTCCCGCGTTCGCAGTATTACATTCAGTTGCCATTCTCCCTGTTCTGATACCTCTCCCCCGCCCCCCCCTCTCTTTCCTCTCTTTTGCCTCGTGCTCGGTCCTTTTTACTATCCTTCTCTCTATTTTTTCCTATCCCCCCCCATCCTTTTTTAATATTATCTAAACCTGCTTGTCCTCCTTTTGCCCTTTCCCCCTTTCCTTTGCGATTGCTTTTCTTCATATAAGATTAAACTTTGCTGTGCCTCCCCCCGCACGCCCTTGTTCTCCTGCTTTTTTGGATCCCCCCCCCTCCCTCTGGTCTCTCCCCTCCCTCCCCGCTCTTGGCTGGCCCCCCCCCGTCCTTAACGGGTCTAGTTGCTTTCCCCCCTGTCTTCTCTTTTGCCCCCCCTTTTTTTAAAAATTTTTTTGGGGGGGTTTTTTTTTTTTTTTTTTCCTTTAAAAAACCCCCCCTTTTTTTCCCTTTCCCCCTTTTTTTTTTTCCCCCCCCTTTTTCCTTTTTTTTCCCCCTTTTTTTTATTTTTGGGGTTTTTTTTTTTCCCCCCCTTTTCCCCCCCCCCTTTTTTTTTTTTTTTTTCCCAAAAATTTTTTTTTTCCCCCCCCCCCCCCCCCCCCCCCTTTTAAAAACCCCCCCCGGGGTTTTTTCCCCCCCTTTTTTGGGGGGTTTTTTTTAATTTTTAAGGGGTTTTTTTTTTCCCCGGGGGGGTTTTTGGGGTTTTCCCCCCCCCCTTTTTTTTTTTTTTTTTTTTTTGGGGGGGGGGGGGGGGGGGGGCCCCCCCCGGGGGGTTTTTTCCGGGGGGGCCCTTTTAAAGTTTTCCCCTTCCCCCCCTTTTTTTTTCCCCCCTTCCCCCCCGCCGGGGCCCCCTTTTTTTTTTAACCCCCCCCCAAATTTCCCCCCCCGGGGAAAAAAAAAAACCCCTTTTTTAAAAAACCCCCCCCCCCCCCCCTTTTTTTTTTGTTCCTTTTTTTTTTTCCCTTTTTTCCCTTTTTAAAAAGTTTTTGGGGGGTTTTTTTCCCCCCAAATTTTCCCCCCCCTTTTTTTTTAAAAAGCCCTTTTGGCCCTTTTTCCCCCCCCCTTTTGGGGGGGTTTTTTTTTTTCCCCCCCCCCCCCCCCCCTTTCCCCCCCCCCCGGGGCCCTTTTCCAAACCCCCACCCCCCCCCCCTTTTTTCCCCCCCCTTTTTTTTCCCCCCCCCCCCCCCCGGCCCCCCCCCCCCCCCCCCCCACCCCCCCCCCCCTTCCCCCTTCCCCCTTTTTCCCCCCTTTTACCCCCCCTTTTTTGGGTTTTTTAAAAGGGGGTTTTTTTTTTTCCCCCCCCCCCTTTTTTTTTTTTCCCCCCCCCCCTTTTCCCCTTAAATTTTTTTAAAATTTTTTTTTAAAAAATTTTTTTTTTGGTTTTCCCCCTTTTTTAAAAAAACCAAGGCCCCCTTTTTAACCCCCCCCCCCCGGGGTTTTTTTTTTTCCCCCCCCCTTTTTTTTATTTTTTCCCCCCTTTTTTTTCCCCCCCCCCCTTTTAAAAAATTTTTCCCCCCCCCCCCCCCCTTTTTACTTTTTTTTTTGGCTTTTTTTTTTTTTCCCTTTTTAAAAATTTTTTTTTTTTTTAATTTAAATTTTCCCCCTTTTTAAAAACCCCCGGGCCCCCCCCCCTTTTTTCCCTTTTTGGGGGCCCCCCCCCCTTTTTTTTTAAAAAAAAACCCCCCCCCTTTTTCCCCCCCCCCCCCCTTTTTTGGGGGTTTTTTTGGGTTTTTCCCCTTTTTTTTTTCCCCCCTTTTTTTTTTGGGGGGTTTTTTTTTCCCCCTTTTTTCCCTTTTCCCCAAAAAACGTTTTTTTTTTTCCCCCCCGGCCCCCCCCCCCCTTTTTTTTTAAAAAAAACTTTTTTAAAAAAATTTTTAAAAAAGGGGGGGGGGAAAAAACCCCCCAAAATTTTTTTTTTCTTAAAAGGGGGCCCTTTTTTGGGCCCCCCCCTTTTTTTCCTCCTTTTTCCCCCGGGGAAACCCCCCCCGGGGCCTTTTTTCCCCCCCCCCCAAAACCCTTTTTTTACCCTTTTCCCCCCCCCTTTTTTTTCCCCTTTTTTTTTTTTTTTTGCTTTTTCCAAAAAAACCCAAAAAAATTTTCCCCCTATTTCCCCCCCTTTTTTTTTTTTAAATTTTAAATTTTTTTTTGGGGGGTTTTTTCCCCCTTTTTTTAAAAAAAATTTTTTTCCCCAAAAATTTTTTTTTTTTCCCTTGGTTTTCCCCTTTTTTTTTCCCCCCCCCCCCCCCAAAAAAATTTTTTAAAATTTTGGGGGCCCCAAAAAAATTTAAAAAAAAACTTTTTTTCCCCCCCCCCCCCCCCCTTTTTTTGGGCCCCCCCCCCCCCCCCCCCCCCCCCCCGGGGGGGGGGGGGTTAATGCCCGGGTTTCCCCGGGGGTTTTTTTTTAAAAAAAAAATTTTTTTTCCCCCCCCCCCCCCCCCCCCCCCCCCCCTTTTTTTAAAAAAACCCCCCCCCCCCCCCGGGGGTTTTTTTCCCCTTTTTTTTTTTTTAAAAAAAAGGTTTTTTTTTTTTCCCCCCCTTTTTTTTTTTTGGGGGCCCCCCCCCCCTTTTGCCCCCCGGTTTTTCCCCTTTTTTTTTTCCCCCCCCCCCCCCCAATTTTTTTTTTCCAAAACCCCCCCCCTTTTTTTTGTTTTTTTAAAAAAAATTTTTTTTTTTCCCCCCTTTTTTTTCCCCCCAAAAGGGTTTCCCCCTTTCCCCCCCCCGGGGGGTTTTTTTTTTTTTCCCCCCCTTTTTTTTTTTTTTTTTTTTTTTTGGGGCCCCCTTTTTTTTTTTTTTTTTAAAAAACTTTCTTTCCCCCCCTTTTTTTTTTTGGGCCCCTTTGGGGGGTTTGGGCCCTTTTTTTTTTTTTTGGGGGGCCCCCCTTTTTTTTTTTTTTTAAAAAAGGTTTTTTTCCCCCCCCCCGGGGCAAAAATTTTTGGGGTTTTTTTTTGGGGTTTTTTTTTTTTTTTTTTTGCCCGGGGTTTCCCCCTTTTTAAAACCCCCCCTTTTTTTTGGCCCCGGGGTTTTTTTTTTTTTCCCCCCCGGGGGGGTTTTTTTTTTTCCCCCCTTTTTTTTTCCTTTTTCCCCCCCCCTTTTTTTAAAATTTTTGGGGGGGGGTTTTTCCCCCCCCCCCTTTTTTTCCCCCCCCCTTTTTTCCCCCCCCCCCCCTTTTTTTTTTTTTTTTAAAAAGGGCCCCCCCCAAAAAATTTTTTTTCCTTTTTCCCCCTTTTTTTTTTTTTTTTGGGTTTTTTCCCCCCCCCCCCTTTCCCCTCCCCCCCCTTTGGTTTTTTTTTTTTCCCCCGGGGTTTTTTTTTTGGGTTTTTTCCCCTTTTGGTTTTTTTTTTTTTTCCCCCCCCCTTTTTTTTGGGGTTTTTTTCCCCCCCCTTTTTCCCCCCCCAAAAAAGGGAAAAAAAAAAGGGTTTAAAATTTTTGGGGGGGAAAAAAAAATTTTTTTTTTGGGGGAAATTTTTTTTAAAAAAAGGAAGGTTTTTTTTTTTTTTTGGGGGTTTTGGGTAAGGGAAATTTTTTTTTTTTTAAAAAAAACCCCCCCCCCAAAAAAAAAAAAAAAAGGTTTTTTTTTTGGGTTTTTTCCCCCCCCCCCCTTTTTTTTTAAAAAACCCGGGGGGTTTTTTTTTCCCCCCCCCCTTTTTTTTTCCCCCTTTTTTCCCCCAAAAAAAAAACGTTAAAAGGCCCCCCATTTTTCCCAAAAAAAAAATTTTTAATTTTTAATTTGGGTTTTTCCCCCCCCTTGGGCCCCCCGGGGGCCCCTTAACCTAAAATTAAAAAAAAAAAAAAAATTTTTTCCCCCTTTTTCCCCCCCGGGCCCCCTTTTTTTGGTTTTTTTTCCCCTTTTTTTTTTTTCCCCCCCCAAAAAGGTTTTTTGGAAAAAAAATTTAAAAAAAAAGGAAAACCTTTTCCCCCCTTTTTTTTTTTTTTTTTTTAAACCTTTTTTTTAAAAAAATTTTTTGGGGCCCCGGGAAAATTTTTTCCCCCCTTCCCCCCCTTTTAAAATTTTTTCCCCCCCTTTTTTTTTAAAAATTTTTTCCCCCTTTTGGGGGTTTTTTCCCCTTTTTTTTTTTCCCCCCCCCGGGGGGGGGTTTTAAAAATTTTATTTTTTTTTAAAAAAAAAAATTTTTTTTTTTTTTTTTCCCCTTTTTTCCCCGGAAAAAATTTTTTTTTTTTTTAATTTTTTAAAAAATTTTTTCCCCTTTTTCCCCCCCCCTTTTTCCCCGGGGGTTTTTTTTGGGCCCCCCTTTTTTTCCCCAAAAAAAAAAACCCCCCTTTTTAACCCCCCCCCCTTTTTTTTTTTAAAACCCCCCCCCCCGGGGGCCCCCCCCCCAAAAGGGGTTTCCCCCCCGGGGTTTTTTTGGGGGGGGGAAAATTTTTTTTTTAATTTGGGCCCCCGGGTTTTTTTAAAAAAAAAAAAAATTTTTAAAAAAAATTTTTCCCAAAAAAAAACCCTTTTCCCCCCCTTTTTTTTTTTCCCCCCGGTTTCCCCAAAAAAAAATTTTTTTTTTTTTTAAACCCCCCCTTTTTTTTTAAAAACCCCCGGGGCCCCCCCCCCCAAAAAAACCCCCCCCCGGGGTTTTGGGAAAAAAATTTTTTTCCCCCCTTTTAAAAAAAAAAATTTTTTTTTTTTTCCCCCCCAAAAAAAAATTAAAATTTTTTTTTTTTTTTTTTTGGGGTTTTTTTTTTTTTTCCCCCTTTTGGGTTTTTAAAAAATTTTTTTTTAAAAACCCCCCCCGGGGGGTTT
>JAMYXO010002324.1:0-2500 GCA_033310375.1 Conus canariensis
TTAAACCAAAAAAAAAAAACCCAAAACCCTTTTTTCTCGTAGGGCACAACATAAAAAATTTTTTTTTTTTTTTCCCTTTAAAAAAACATTTTCCCAAGGGGTTTTCAAAAATTTTTTTTAAAGCTTTTTTTTCGCAGGAATTTTAAACGGGGGAACCCTGTTTTAAAAAAAAATTAAGGTGGGCTTTTCCGAATGCCCCCTTTATGCCCCCACAACTCAGCTTTCCCTTTCCCCCTTTTTCCCCCCTTTCATCTCCACCCCGCACCCAAAACCAAAAACCCAAAAAAAAAAAAAATAAAAATAAGGGCAAAACTTTTACTTTTTTTTTCCCAACGAACAAATTCATCGTAGCTTTTCCCCTTTTTTGGGTTAATTTTTTTACAGAATACGGGGGGGGTTTTGACCCCCTTTTTAATGGTGGTCATTTTAAAAAGTTCCTTTCAGCATCACTTTTTTGGGGGCACAACGCTTTGGGATGAACCCCGCATAACCTTGCCTCAGGAAAAAAAGCAAAAAAAAGGGGGAAATTCGCCTTTAATAAAAAAAAAAAAAAAAAAAAGAAAAAAAGGGGGGGGTGGGGGGGGAAAAAACACAAAAAAAATTTGAAAACTGTTCTTTTTCCCAAGTGAAAAACGTTTTTCAATAATACCCCAAGGGGGTTTTTAAAGGGGGGGCACACATTTACAAGGGACCCAAAACCCCGCCCCTTCCTTTAAATTCTTTTTTTTAAAAAAATTTACCCCTTTTACACTTTTTTTTTTCAAACAGTTTAATCGTGATTGAGGGCCGGGGGGTTTCGAGGGCCTTCCCTTTCTTTTGAACCCTCCCTAATGTCTGGGGGAGGTTCCCAGGGTGGATCTTTTATCCCCCCACCTCCTCCTCGCCGCGTTTTCCGGGGCAACCCTCTCCTCTAGTTTCCCATTTATGTCCACAGATCCCCCGAGAACTTCCCAAAGAAGCCGCACTTGCACTAGCCACAGCACTGAAATTTTTTTGGAAACCACGTCCCGACCCCCCCTTGCTGGGGGGGGGGGAAAGGGGCCCCCGGGGTTTTCCCCCTTTCCCCCGTGCAGATTTCGGGGCCTCCCTTTTGACCACGGGGGGGTGACCGGGGGGCTCCGACACCCCACGCCCATGACAGGTCATCGTTTCCCCTGCGCCCCTTTGGTTTTCGTACCCCCCGGGGGGGGGGCACTGACTCTGGCGGGGGAGGCCTTTAAGGGGCCGAGGGCCCTCCGAGACTGTGAGCCCCGCGCACCTTTTTTCCGGGTGGGGGGGCGGGGGGTTCCTGAAGCGGCCCTGGTTTGGGGGGGGCTTTTTTTCCCGGGGCGGAAAAGGGGGGGGAAAACCCCGGGGGGTAAAAGGCCCTTCACCCCGCCGTGCCGCTTTTCCCCGGGGGTTTCGCCGCCCCCCCCCCTGCCGACCCAAAGGGAAGCGGGAGGGGGCCGCGACCCCGGGTCGTTCCCCCTCCCCCCCAGGGCAAAGGTGCTGCCGCCCCACCCATCTCCCACCCCGGGTACCCCCCTTGGCCCCGGGGGAGTCTAACCGGGGGGGTGCCGTTCTGTTGTAAATAGCCGGACGTTCCCCCTGCTTCCTGGCGGGAAAAGGGCCCCCCCCTCGCCTTCTTCCCCTTTTTTGGACGGGGAGGACAGGACGAAAATGGAGCGGCGGTGTAAAGAGGTTTCTGACCGCCCCGCGACCCCGCCCCGCGATGCCCCGCAGATGAGGTATGCCCACCCCTTTTTGCCCCCCCTCGTTTGTGAGGTTGGGCCCGGGACCGCTTTGGGGTTTTCCCCGTCCAAAAAAAGTTTTTAGTTCAAAAAAGGACACCCCCCCGACAGCAAAAACAGCCAAAACAGCGCCGGGCATCACCGACACGGGCACTGCCCTGACCCCGGGGTGGGCGCATTTTGGGGCCCTCTCACCACAAAAAGCGTACATGGGGGGGGTTTTAATTCGGTTTGGGGGGCTGCCTAGAAAGGGGAAGAAAAACCTTCATTATTACAAAAAAAAAAAAGGGGCCGTTTTTGGGGTGGAAAAGGGAAAAATAAAAGGACAGCTTTTTTAAAAACCCCCACCGCCCCGGGTGAAAAAAAAAATTTAATACAAAAAAGAAACAAAAAGCACCAAAAATTAAAACAAGAACATTTTTAAGTATTTTTATTTTTACTTATTTTTTACTGGTAAAAAGGGGGAGCAAACACCTCAAAAAAAATTTAAAAACGAGGCTAATAAAAGCAGGATTCCCGGGGTTTTTTTCCCCCCCCCCCCCCCCCCCCCCCCCCCCCCCCCCCCCCCCCCCCAAAACCCCCCCCTTTTGTCGTTTTAGTTTTGCTTTTCACCTTTTTTAATGGGGGCCCCCGGGTTTTTTTTTTTGTTTTTTGTTTGTTTTTTTTTTTTTTTTTGTTTTTTGCTTTTACAGGCCATTTGGCTTTTTTTCAAAAATTTTTTTCTTTTTTTCGTTTCATCTTCTTTTATTGTTTCCACACTAAAAATGGAA
>JAMYXO010002324.1:17500-24351 GCA_033310375.1 Conus canariensis
TATGCTGCCCTTCCTGATCATTATGGGACCTTGAACTCCAGTGTAAATCTACTCTAATAATTTTTCTGCTTTGTTGCACTCAAGGTCAAACCAACCCTATTTTTCTCGTTCCAAGGGATATAGTTTTTCTTCATAACATTCCCCAGCATAACTGAAGCACTCATGAAGTCTGCACAAGGCAAGGTTTATATCAAACTCAATTAAAAATGTTGCCTCGTTCAACAGACCTTGGAACATACTCGGTTTGCATCAAAGCGGAAAACGTAGCACTTTTCGGATCCTCCCATTTATACATCGAAACAGTATCCTGTTAACTTCTTTCTTTCTACAACACATTCATTACTGTCAATCGAAAGAGCTAAAATCACCACTGCATGTTTAGATTCAACTTTATAAACTATGTTAAAGTCGGCACATCGAGAAAGTAACCCACGTGAGACTATGAAGT
Source organism: Conus canariensis (assembly GCA_033310375.1). NCBI lineage: Eukaryota > Metazoa > Mollusca > Gastropoda > Neogastropoda > Conidae > Conus > Conus canariensis. Next base: position 17,949 of record JAMYXO010002324.1, read on the forward strand.
AATCTAGAACACTACTACCGGTTGGAGAAATAAACGTAAAATCGCCTGAAAATTTTAATACTCGCAAGCCATTTACAATAGACAAACCAAACATTTCACAAAACAGTGATCAAATAACGACCAAAAGGGTTCATAGTAGCATCTCTTGATTCCCTATTATACTTTCATCCGAACTGTGTGAACTGTGGAAGTCAACATGGGATACCACATCACACATTTCGTCCACAGGTCAGAACTACTGGCATTAACAGAGCCAGTTTCTTGAATTAAGGTCGCCAAATACAATCAGTGGCAAATCACCATTTCCTCTAATCAGTTCAAAGAGGCAGTCTTCCACATAGAAACTCCATTGTATATATTTGTTTCAGCATAATATACAGAATTTTCAGTGGCAAGTAAACTCCTAACAATAAACAATCAGTGTTTGTACACAAAAATTTTATGAACAGCTTCAGAGCAACATGTTGTCGTATTCGATATTCAGTCTTTCAACATATTTAACAAGTTCGTTTTCTCACGAAATGATAATACCCACCGACAACGACCATGGACACTGTCTGAAACCTTTACACCAGGAAATAAATATCTTATGGGAAGGGAAAAAGGATTCTGCTACAGTTACATGAAGTTTCCACCAAAAGAACAATATCATAGCTATTTACAAAAAAAGACAAATCCAACACTTGAGTAATACTCCAAAATCCTTCAATATTAAAGACCGCAAAAGAAAGTAACTTTTTATCATCAACATGTTTTGATCTGTCAAACGGTCCTATTTTTGGAACGATTGACGTTCCAACGTTAGAAACATGAACTTTATTAATGTTTAAAGGGCTTTGGCCTGACCTTCATTTACCACATTCATCAGTGTCCTCAGTTGTGGATTGACTACAGTGCCAGTCACTGGGGAGCTTTTGCTGCTTTGGACAGGAAGAAGTTTGTCCACTGCTAGACTGGCTTCTGGTCAACACTGGTGACGGCTGACTATCATGAACCGTTTTAAGGTTTGGGTTGACGTGAACCCATAGTCTTCCCTTTAAACCCCTCCCCTTCCCACCCACACCTACATTTTTCGATGGCGTGTCTTGATGTGGGGTAACCTGGTAGGGGAGAACCCTCCCCAAAACCTCGAGGGGAACGGCGCCAGAACTGTGACAGCAGTGATGAAGTGGGAGGGTCAAGTTTGGCACCCTCCTCTGGAGTTGAGGTTGAGGTGTCAGCGTCAGTACTAAGGCCAACACCAGCCTGAAGCTGACAGCGTCGACATGATGTAAGATCTGGTTGACACCAAGATGCAGATGACCAGGAATGACGTCATGAAGGGGCCCTACTGGAGCTGGGTTCTTGCAGAGGATGACTGGAGATAACATCGTGGAGGATCTGGCTCGGAATGACGTCATGAAAGGACTGCTCTGGGTGACTTCTGCTGAGGACTGAATGTTAAAACATTCAGACTCGGGCCGACCAGTGGACAACCCCATGAAGAGGCTGAACCGGCAACAACATCGTTAGGGGACTGACTGGAGATGACAGAGAGAAGAGAGAGAAAGAGAGAGAGAGAGAGAGAGAGAGAGAGAGAGAGAGAGAGAGAATGACATCAGCAGAAAATGACAGTAAAAATAATTTTAAAACCGCTGGAGTTACTTTACCGTGCTAATCTTGTTCTCGATTTTATTCCTCTTTTAAAAACCAGCTGCATGCATAAAAAAGTGAAAATAATGACCAGGAAACGAATAAAGGAGCAATTAAATCATAACAGTTGATGCATTATCAAATATTTATATAAATGCTGCATTAGTACGTTGTAACACTTAATTTCATTGGCAAATCATCCCCCGAATTGAGTATGAATTAATCATTTACCTTATTTCTCTAAAACCACCTTTCTTAAGCACCCTAATGCCAATCATTTCTACAGACAATAATGCTTGTCCGTTCAAAGTTGACTGCCATCGATCGATCAATCTACTTCTCTTAAACTGCGTATAGACAGTTAATTTTCCAGATTTCAGCGCGCGCGCACACGCAACACGCAACGCACGCACGCACGCACACACACACCGCACGCACGCACGCACGCACACACACACACAACGAGCACGCACGCACGCACACACCACACACACACCCACACACACACACACACATGAGAGAGCGAGGGGGGAGAAAGGGAGAAGGCAGGGAGGGGGGAGAGAGGGAGGAAGAGGTAGAGAGGCGCGGGAGGGGGGGGGGGGGGGGGGGGGGGGAGAGAGAGAGAGAGAGAGAGAGAGAAGAGAGAGAGAGAGAGACAAAGAGACAGAGACAGACAACCTGGCAGAACAGACAGAACCAGACAGAGAGAGAGAGAGAGAGAGAGAGAGAGAGAGAGAGAATGACATCCGCAGAAAATGACTAAAAAATATTTTAAAACCCGCTGGAGTTACTTTTACCGTGCTAATCTTTCTCGATTTATTCCTCTTTTAACTCAGCCTACACAGACACGGTCGGGAAGTCGAGCACAATCCACAAAGGGGAAACGGGAATGACTGGATATCCAGGCTGATGCGGCGGCAGAGGCGTATGCGGCTCGCAACGACATAGATCCTTCTATCAGATCTGTTTAAGTGTTTTGAGAGAGAGAGAGAGAGAGAGAGAGAGAGAGAGAGAGAGAGAGAGAGAGAGAGAGAGAGAGAAAGAAGACAGACAAAAACAGACAGACAGACAGACACACACAACCACACACCACAACACACACACACACACACACACATAGAAAAAGACAGACAGACAGACAGACAGACAGACAGAAACAGAGAGAGAAGAAGAGAGAGAGAGAGAAAGAGAGAGATGAGTCACCAAAATCATCCTCTAATAATAAAGTCTTGGCCCAGACAACGCCGTCAAGGAGCAAGGAGAAGCTTCCTGAGAGACGGAACACTTCAGTGAAGCACGCCACCAACAACGAAACCCGACACTCCAGCCAAGCCTGTAGAACCCTAACCTTTAACCTCAAACCACCACGATCTTCACTGAAGAGGAAGTGAGGAAAGCCAAGTACTGGTGACTGGGAACATGAAGTCACCAGACACGATGGCGTCACGGCCGAAATCGGCTGCCGAGGATACTGAAGCGGCGGTTTAGTGGCTTCTAAACGTCTGCAAACACCCACGCATCAATCAACAGATACCTTAAGACTGAAAGGGCGGGCAGTTTATCTGTATAACCAAAAAGAATGGAAATCTTGTCGACTGTGACAACTGGAGGAGAGCGACTCTGCTGTCCTAACCGGATGAGAGATGTTCTGGATAGGAAGGTTGGCGGCAAGAGGAGCAAGCTGGCTTTAGATCAAAAGCGCTCATTCACGGAGCAAAATCTTCACTCTCGAATGCATCATCACCACAAGTCTCAAGAGTATGGAGTTCCTCTTGCGTTCTGCTTACTGATTTCAGCAAGGCTTTTGGCATCATCCGCGTATCCTCCTAGCGGAGAATACTTCTAATCCTAGGATATTCCAGACAAGACAATTGAGCCGGCGTTTTCTTGGACCCAACTGCTGTGTAAAGCAAAGGGCGGCTTTGTGGCTCGTTCATGCGCACGCGCACGCGCGCACTTCACACACACACGCACGCACGCACGCGCGCGCGCACACACACAAACACACAAACACACACACACTTCCAGAAAAAGCATCAACTGATATAAAGGACATGAGCTTTTTGGACCCCGACCTCGAGCGATGCAGATAGTCCACAGGTACTGGTGAGGCCGAGGGAGAGAGGGGGGAGAAAAAAGGCAAAAAAATGACGTTAAGCGACCACATTTCAGAAAGAAACGTGTTCATAAGTCAAAATAGGTCGGTGTTGTCCAAGAGTATACATGCCGTGAAGCTCAATCAACAACTATGATTAAAGAACCAATGAACTGAACTTTAAGCAGAAGAAGCCTTAGCAGAGTTCAACCTGCTCAACAAAAACTGGTCGACAAGAAATTTTTTTTTCCTGAAGACCACGCCAAAATTTTATAATCCAGCATTACCTAACGTACAACTAAAAGTTAGCCGGAGAAGCTTGATGCTTTCAACTCAAGCATCTTACAAAGATCCCCGGGGTAATTTCATCACCCACAAGGAAAACAGAAAGCACTAAAAACAAACAAACAAACAAAACACACAGTGTCCCTTCATTACGCAAAAGGCACCTGAACTACCTGGGCCATGTAGCACGTCTTCCCCCCCGTCCAACCCCTCACGTCTAGCCAATCAGGCACTGTGGTGAACACCCTTTGGAAGAATATGCAGGGGACGGGCTTAAGCTGAACTGTAACAGACCACACAGATTGCACCGGAGATGTTCAAGCTATTGAGATGGTTCCGGTGAGCCTGTGACTACCAGATTTCAGACTGCCCAAAATGTATAACTAACCTACGTCAATGAACGCCGTTTTCAGCAAACTCAACATCCAATTTCAAGTTCTTGAGCAAAAGTTTCTGCACAACACATATACCAAACACAACCAACTACAAGTGGTGTGAGACACGGATCCAGTGTGGGATGGGACAATGACAGCGAACGAGGGAGACAGAAACGAAGACAGACCGACAGAGTTCACCTCCCAGAAGCAGAAGTACAACGCACTCACAGCAGTAACAACAGCAAAAACAACAACAACGAAGAAACTAAAAAAGAAGTAAACAGAAAAATGCCAGACCCAGCGCAAATCGACAACAATAGAGATTTCAGCAAATCCTACACCAGCCCGACAAGGAATGACGCTCGCGTTTTATTGAACAATTTTCGGGGGCATGCGCAAATTAACATTTCTGTGTGCACAGTATATCGATTAGTCGGCAGCTTCATCTTAATCTCCTTCCCCTACACCCCGCCCCCTACCTTCCCCCCCCCCCCCCACCCCCCCCCCCCCCCCCCCTGCCGCGACCGCCCCTTCTCTTTTTTCCAACTGTAAGACATGGATGAGTCAACATTTCTGTTTTCCATGTATTGATAACAGGCTGCATGCCACAAAAAAAAAAACCTGCAAGCAAACAAAATGTTTTACTGTTTCTTTCTTTTTTTTCTATCTAATAACATATTTTCGGGAAAAGAAAATTTGATATAAATATGGGTGGTGGCTGGGGGAGGGTGGGGGGGGGGGGGGGGGGAGGCGGGGGGGGGGGGGGGACAGGGAGTATGTATTTGGTTTTGTTTTGTTTTTTTTTTTTTTAATGAGGAATGGACTTTTGATTGCACAGAAATGAGCTAGCGAATGAAGAGAGAGAGAGAAGAGAGAGAGAGAGAGAGAGAGAGAGAGAGAGAGAGAGAGATGAACAGATGGAGACAAATTAATGTCAGCCGATCACAGTAACCCAACGGCCCTGTGCCTCACGATTTTTGTTGTGTGTTCAGTATTTGTTCCCCTTCATCACGATACTCGTGAACTTATTTGACCCACTTGTGGAACAATTTTCATTTCATTTTCATTATTTTGTTCCCCATGAACCAGGCTACTCGCTATTCCATAGTCATTACCCCGTGCATCACGATTCTCAACATGTTCACTTATTTTTACTCTGTGTTTCAGGATTCTCAATATTTTGTTCCTCGGCGTAGAGGTTCTCTTAATCTTCATGATTTTGTTTTCCAATGTCACGAAACCCCAAAAATTCGTGCATCACGATCCGGTGTAACGAAAAGTTTTAACTCCCCGAATGGTTTAAAATCCCAGGGAGTTAAACTGTTCATACGTAAATTTTAACTCCCCGGGTTTAAACTAGAATGACTCCCACCCTGTGCCAAAATAACTCCACTCAGTAAAACTTCAAAATGTTCTAAAAATTTTTTTTTTTTGTACAATCTCAACAAATTCTTGAAAACATTAAGGGGGAGTCATTTTGTACATATATCAGACTTAACTCCCACCCTGTAACAGAATGACCCCCCTGGGAATTAGTCTGTACTATATCCAGATTAACTCCCGGGAGTTAATCCAGGTGTGTAAAAGTTTAACTCCCTGCCCACTAAGGAGGGTCAGTTTTTTCACAGTTTAGAATAACTCCCCTGGGAGTTTAATGTGTACACGTAATTTTCTGACTCCCAGGAGTTACTTTGTAACAGAGGGGATTAATCTGATCATGACTAAGATGACTCCCCACCCACTTATTCCAGATGTCTTCTGTAAGAGAATGGAGAAGGGGATTTAATGTCCATGATCATCATCATAGGGGAAGGAAATGTCCGTGTACATATTCATGTGCTTATCTATTCATATCCTTGACATTTTACTATGCCTTTTTGTATATAACCTGTATGTAAAGTCTGTATATACATGAATTAATGGTTTGATGCCTTTGGTAGAAATACTGTACCTTCAGTCTTTGGCGTTCTCTCTCTCTCACTCTCTCTCTCCTCTCTCTCTCTCTCTCTCTCTC
>JAMYXO010002325.1:0-24349 GCA_033310375.1 Conus canariensis
GGTTTTTGGGGTTTGGTTTGGGGTGGGTTTGGGTGTTGTTTTTTTTGGGGGTGGGGGAATTTTTGGGGGGGATTTGTAATTTGGGGGGGATTTGGATTTAAAGGGGGGGGGGGTTTTTTGTAATTTTTTTTTTTTTGGGGGGTTTTTTAAATTTTTTAAAATTTAAATTTTTTTTTTTTTATTTTTTTTTTTTTTTGTTTTTTTTTTTTTTTTTTTTTGGGGTTTTTAAAAAGGGTTTGGGGGGGGGGTAGATTTGGGAAGTAATGTATTTTGGGGGGAAAAGGAAAAATTTGGGGGAGGGGGGGGGAATTTAAGGGGGGTTTGAAATTGGGGAAAAAAAAAGGTAATTTTTTAAAGGGGGGAGGGGGGGGGAAAAATTGGGAAAATAAAAAAAGGGGAAAAAAAGGGGAGATGGGGGGGGGTTCATGGGCAAAGACTTGACCACCCCCCCCGGGCGTAAAAACTTTTTCTTTCGCCTAACTTTTTTTAAAAATTTCCACCTTTAAACAGATTATTTACTGGGCTCCAAATCTAAAGGGGGCTGCTTATGCTAAAATTTTAATTGCTAAACACCCCCTTTTTTTTGAAAGGGTCCAACACATTTCCCTTACAACAGCTCCATCTACACGCTGAGCTCCGCACCCTTGGGTCCTGATATTTTTAAATAGCCCTCTGTATAAAGGGTCCTGATATTTTAAAAAATGGTCCCCTGTAAAAAGGGCCCCTGAAATTTTAAAATGGTCTCTGTATAAAGGTCCTGAAACTTTAAAGGGTCTCTGAACAATTTCCGGAAAAACAAAAAATTGGTCTCGTATCAATGCCCTTTTGGACTTTAAAGGGCCCTCTTTTAACCAAGGGCCAAAACCCTTTCAAGGGTCTCTTTTATAAAAGGGTTTCCTGGTTACTTTAAATGGTCTTTTAACCAAAGGTCCTGAAGTTTAAAGGCCCTTTTAAAAACCAAGGTCCTATATTTTAAAATTGGGTCTTTTAACCAAGGCCCTGATACTTTTAAAAAATGGCCCTCTTCCAAAAAACAGAAAGACTTTCCTTATTCTCTCTTTTCCGCTTGGAAGCCTTTTTTTTTTGGGCCGTTTTCCTAAAGCCCCCTTTTAACTTACTTTGAAAATTTTTTTAACTGTAAACCTCCCCTGAAATGGATGGTTTTACAACAAAATTTTTTTTTGCCTGGGTTTGCCTCATTTTGGGCGGCTTTCGGGCCCATGAAGGGGTTTTAATAGGAAAAACTGCCAGGAATGCTACAAAAGAAAAGAGTTTGGGGCAATCCCAATATTCCCCAAACCCAACCCCAAAAACCCCTCAACCCAAAGGCAAGGGCTCAAAGCCCTGGCGAAGGGGAAAGGAACTCGGGGGAGGGGGAAATAAAAAAAAAATTTTCCCCCAAATTTCCCGTTAAAACCGGGAAAAAGATTTTTTAAAAAAACCATTCCGCTGGTGCCGTAAAGAAGAACCCTTTTGATCTTTTGAAAACACGGGTTTCCATTTCCCATTACCCCCTTTATACCCTTCAAAGGGTAAGTGGAAAACTCCGTGGTTTTTTTCCCTTGTTTGTCCCAAATTTGTTAAAAAAACATGATTAAAACATAAAAAACTTTACCAGATGATTTTCAACAAAAATAAACCCTTTACAGCCGAGTCGATGGAAACCTTGTTCAAAGATGCCCCATTCCTGTGAAGTTTTTTTTTTGGCGTTTTTGAAAAAGATCAACTTTTTTTAAGGAAGTTGAAACTCAGGGGTTTACCCCCATGTTATGTACCTTTGTTATAAAAAAAATATAACATAAAACATTTTTACAGCAGAAAAAGGTTGGGACATAAACATTTTACCAATTTTTTCCCGGGACAAAAACACTTTACGGGAAATGAGTCGAAAATAAACGTTTTAAAACAGCCGATCGATGGCCCCCTTTGTTCAGATTGCCCCCCTTTCCCTTTGGGTTGATTTTTGCATTTTGAAGAGATCAACTTTTTTAAAGGGAAGTTAAAAACTCAGGGGTTTTAAATTCCATGTTAGGGTACCACTTTTTATAAAGCATGATGAAATCAGACAAAAAACACTTTAAAACCCGAGCAAGGGAAAACCCTTTGTTCAAGATTCCCATTCCTGTGATGGGGTTTTTTGTTGGGGCGTTTTTCAAGGATCAACTTTTTTAAACCTAATCTAAGTTTTTAAATGGAAAAAAGGGGTTTTTAAAACAAAATTTCCCGGGAAAAGGTTTTTAAAAAGTGATTCATTGGGGTTCAGTGATTTGTGTATGGTTTTTTTTTTTTTTGTTAATTTTTTTTTTTTTACATCTACGTAAAAAAATGAGGGTCTCAGAAGGAGAGTTTTCTCAATTTCTCTTTTGGGGTCGGTTTTGGGGTTAAATTAAAAATATAAATTGAACATAACGGGAATGGAATTTTTTTAAAACTTTAAAAACAAAAGATAGCCGCCCGGGGCCCTTTGATTGGACCTGACGGCAGAAAATGCAGCTCCCAAAACCCGACCGACAGACAGACAGAAAACAGGCCGGAAGGGAAAAATGATAAATCCTTTGTATAAAAACCAAAAACCCACCTTTCCCGTAAACGGGGGGTTTTTCCCCCAAACAATACAGGGGTGTGGTGTGTGTGGTGTTTTGTGGTGTGTGGTTTTTGTGTGTGTGTGGGGTGTGTGTTTGTGATGATATGTTTTGGTTGTGTGTGGGGTGTGTTTTTTTGGGTGAGTTTTGGTTCTTTTTGTGTGCCCTGTGTTGGGAGTGTGGGGTTTTGGTATGTGTGTGTGTGTGTGTGGGTTGTGGGTGGTGTGTGTGGGGTGTTGTGAGGCCCGGTCGTTGGGCGGAACAACACATGAGCAAATTTGGGCCCCTTGCCTCGTGACCCGGTAGGAAAAGCTGATGAATATTTTTGGTGTTCTTGCCCGCTCCCCTGTTTTTCTCTTTGGGCTTATGCTGATAATACAGCTGGTCGGGTTTCTGTTCCTCCTTTTCGGTCTCTTTTCCTTTGCCAGTTTGCCTTTCTCTTTCTTTTTGGGGGTTTTTTTTAAAATTTTTGGGTTTTGGTTTGGGGGGGATGTTGCAGCCCCGCAGTGGTTTTTTCCCCCTCCTCCTTTTGTTATTTTTCGTCTTCCTTTTTGTTTGTTTTTTTTTTTTTTTTTGTTTTCCCTTTGTTCGGATCTTCCCGGGTTTGTAGGGGTTTGTTTTTTCCTCTTCTTGTTTTTGTTCGTCTTCTTGTTTTTTTTTTTTTTGGGTTTGTTTTTTTCTTGTTATTTTTTTTGTTTTTTTTTTGTTTCATCACAGTCTTCATCCCCCTCCCCCATTGTGCTCAACCGTCGTCGTCGCGCCCCGGTCCCGTCTTTTCAGGCATCAGATGGTTATTGTGATTGAGATCATTAAATACAAAAATCGTCTTCAAACTTTTCGGAACTACAAGGGGCGGGGGGAGGGGAAAGGGGGGAATGTGGCTGTGGACTGAATTTTTAGGGTGGGGAAAAGGTTTTGGAAACTAGGAAAATCCTCTCTGCCCTCCTCTCTGCTCTGCCTCTCTCTCTCCGGTCTTGTTTTCCCGTCCCCCGGTCTGTCTCTGTCTTTTCTGTCTTTTCCCTTCTTTCTCTTTTCTCTTTTTTCCCCTCTCCCCCTTTTCTCTCTCTCTTCTTCTTCCTTACCTTTTTTCTCTCTTTTTTTTTTTTTTTTTCTTTTTTTAGTTTTAAATTGTGGTATTCTGTTTTATTTTTGGGGACCCCTTAGATGTTTTTTTTTGATTGCTTATTTCTGTCTAAAAACGTTTTTGATCTTTGAAAAACCCCCCCCCCTTCATAAGGGGCCAGGGCCCGGGTTGAAATTAAAATCTGTACCCGAAATCCGAAATCCGTGTGTGTGTGGGTTGTTTGTTTAGTTTTGTTTTAAATTTTAACGTCTTTCACCATTTAAGGATTTTAGACTTTTCGGGGGGGTTTTGGTTTTTTTGGTTTTTTTTGGGGGGGGGGTTTTTGTTTTTGGTTGTGTGGGGGGGTGTGGTGTGTGTGTTTTTTGGGGGGGTGTGTTTTTGGGTTTTTGTGGGGGGTGTGTTTTGTGTGTGTTTTGAGTGACACTAAAGTTTTAAAAATTGACCAAAGAGTCGAAGGGTTTGGGAAAAAAACAATTTAAAAAAGGTAAAAAAGGGAAAATAAAACAAATAAATACGTCTTTAATAATCGGATCTATCTTGGCTGACCGTCGGTTGGATCGGGGTGAAGTTTTGGTGACTGGCTGGCGGTGTAAGGGAAAGGAAAAGCCCCCTTCTTATTTTCCCCCCTTTTTTTCTTTTTTAAACTCCCCTTTTGTTTTTTTTATCTCCCCTTTGTTTGTTATTTATCTCCCTTTGTTTGTTTCTTTTTTTTCTATTCTGCCCTTAAATTTGTTCTTTTTATTTACTAATTGTTTTTCATGTATGGGTTTGAGATTATACCATAAATGAAATTTTTTTGAAAAAAAAAAACAAACAAACTGGTTTTTTTAAAAATTTGTTTTTTTCTAAAAGATTCCTCAAGATCAGCAAAAAGGGAACATAAAAAAGTTCAGCCCAAATATATGTTTAAATTTTCCCTTCCTCCCCCCCGGGTTTCTCTTGTCTGCCCTTCTGCCCCGGGTCCTTCTCAGTCCCCTGTCTTTTCCCCTCTCTCTCCTCCTCTCTCTTTTGGGGCCCTCTGCCCCTCTGTATCTCTCTCTGTCTTTTCCCCCCTCTTTCTTTTGGTTTTTCAAAAGGGTCCCTCTTCGCGAACTGTAAAGAAAAAAAGAAAAGCCCCAAGGTGCCATTTGGATCCAGAAATTCCCGGGTCCTCAGCTCCAGCCCCTTTCCCGCATAAGCATCCTGGGGTGTAAAAAAGCGGACTTTCAATGAGAGATTTCTCTTTAAAAAAAAAAAAAAAAGATTTTTAAATCATTACGTTTTTCCTATTGGAACGATTAAACGGTCCCCCTTTCCCATAAAGCAAATTGTACATGACCCACTTAGCAAATTTATTTTGTGAATGATCATCATCTCCTTTTTTTTTTCCAATATCAAGCCGGGCCCAACCGAATACAGTAGGTACAAAAGAGCGAGGGCCCATTTACGGCGCTTTTGACTTCAGGACTTTTTTAAAAAGGGAAGGGCCCGGACCCACCGTGGGGGTCCTAGTCTTTCAGGTCACTGCTGAAATCTCCCTTTTAGGCGAAAGGGCCCTAATCCCCCGTGTTTGTGTTTTGAGACACTCTTTGTCATAAAAAACAACTACTAACTCTTTACATATGAAAACAAAATATTCAGCCGTTTCAAGCAAGTAATACCCTCCCCCCTCCCCCCCACAGCTCCTCCTTCCCACGTTTACTTTTTCGGGGAAGGAGAAAAAATTGCGTCACTCTGGGGGGGGAGGGGGGAAACGGATTTTTTTTTTTTTTTTTGGGGGGGGGGGGGGTGGAAGGGTAAAACCCACTAGTAATGTTTTAATTTTTTTTGTTGTTTTTTTTTTTTTTTTTTTAAAAAGGGGAGCTGACCCTTTCCAAGTACAACCCTTTGGATGGTGATAAAGACGCAAACAAAGGGGATGGGGAGTTGGGGGAGTGAGAGGATGGGGATTTGGGGGGGAGTGAGGGGAAGGGGAAATGGGGAGGGGGGAGTGAAAAGGAAGAGGATGGGGTTTTTGGGGGGTGAGAGGAAGGGGATGGGGATTGGGGGAGGAAGGAGGGGAGTTGGGGGATGGAGGGGAAAGGGGGAGTTGGGGGGGATGAGGGGAAGAGGAGGGGGATTTTTGGGGGAGGAGAAAAATGGGGAGTTGGGGGGGTAAAGAGGATGGGGATTTTGGGGGAATTGAAGGGGGGGGAATTTGGGGGGAGTAAAGGAAATGGGATTGGGGGAGTGAGAGGAAGAGGGATGGGGATTTGGGGGAGTGAGGGGAGGGGGATTTGGGGGGAGTGAAGGAAGGGATGGGGATTTGGGGGGAGTGAGAGGAGGGGGTTAGTTGGGGGAGTGAGGGGAAGAGGAGGGGGAGTTGGGGGGTGAAAAGGGAGGGGGGGTTTGGGGGGAGTAGAGGAAAGGAGGGGGAGTTGGGGGAGTGAGAAAAGGGGAGTTGGGGAGGGGAGAAAATTGGGGGGGTTGGGGAGTGAGAGGATGGGGGAGTTGGGGGGGAAGTGAGGGGGAAAGGATGGGGGTTGGGGGGAGTAAAAGGGGAAATGGGGATTTGGGGGGGGTGAGGGGGAAAGAGGAGGGGGAAATTGGGGGAAGGAAAAAGGGGGGATTTGGGGGGAGTAGAGGAGGGGGGTTTTTGGGGGGAGTAGGGGAAAGGGGAGTTGGGGGGGGTGAGAGGATGGGGATTTGGGGGGGGAGTGAGGGGAAATGGGATTTGGGGGAGTGAAAAGGAAAAAGGGGAAGGGATTTGGGGGGAGTGAGGGGAAATTGGGATTTTGGGGGGAGTGAGGGGAAAGGGGGATTTGGGGAAAAGGTAGAGGATGGGGATTTGGGGGGAGTGAGAGGTTTGGGGATTTGGGGGAGTGAGGGGAAAGGGGGATTTGGGGGGGGTAAGAAAAGAGGATGGGGATTTGGGGGGAGGGGAGGGGAAAGGGGGAGGGGATTTGGGGGATTGAGGGGAGGGGGGATTTTGGGGGAGTAAAGGGGATTGGGGAGGGGGGGGATGAGGGGAGGGGGAGTTGGGGGAGTGAGAGAGGGGGAGTTGGGGAGGGGGAAGGAGGGGGGAGTTGGGGGAGGAGGATGGGGATTTGGGGGGAGTGAGGGGAAAGGGGATGGGGGTTGGGGAGTAAAGGGGAAGAGGAGGGGGAAATTTGGGGGAGTGAGGGAGGGGGGGGGGGGGGAGTGAGGGGAAAGGAGGGGGGAATTTTGGGGGGAGTGAGGGGAAGGGGGGGGGGGAAATTTTGGGGGATAAAGGGGGATGAGGATGAGGGGGGGGGGCGGGATTCGATTAATTCGGGTTTTTAACCGTCTTTTTTCTGTCTTTCTTTTCTCTGTCCTCTGTCTGTTTTCTGTCGGCTGTCTGTCTCTCCCCTCTCTCCCCCTCCACTTCTCTCCTCCTCTCTCTCTCTCCCACACCACGAACAAGGAAAACCACTACACACCACACACACACCCACACACACACACAAACACACACAACCCCCCCTCTCTTACGGGCTGAAGGGGGATCCCCTACCCGCCCCCCCCCAAACCCCACCCCCCCCTCAACCCCCCCGGGCACGCTGGACAGCCCAAGGGGAACCCACAAACAAACTTTTAAACGCCAAATTAACCCCCTTCCTAACAAAACCCACTTAGGGCTAGGGAGAGAAGGGGCCCAAATTTGGGGTTTTTGGGCGCCGAGATATGAACCCACAGTCCCCTAAAACACCACCCCCTCGGCAGTTCTACCCCCCAACTAAAACCCAGCTGTCCAGACCCCCGGGAAACAATGCGGGGGGGGGGGGGGGAGGCGCAAGGGGTGGGGAAAGGAGGGACAAGAAACGGGGGGAAAGGGGGAGGGGGGGGAACCAAAAATCAAGTAGGGGTAGCTGTTGGCCAAACCCGGACCACCCCGGTGCCGTAAGTTGCACCACAGGTTTTAAGCCGGGAAACCTGCCTTCCCTCCCCCCTTTTCCCCTTCCCCCCAGTCTTGGCATGGTAAACTTTGGGCCGGGGGTTGGTGGGGGGTTGGGGGGTAGGGGGCCATCCAAAGGGGGGAAAACCCCTGGGGCCCACCCTGGCCATCCCCCAATAAGGGACTTTCTTGGCCCAACAATTTTCGACCGCTCACCGCAAAACCAAAAATGTTTAACAAACACTACCCACCAACCCCCAAAGTCCCCCTTTTTACCCTTTTTCCTCAGTTTTTGCCCCCCCCCCCCCCCCCCCCCGGGCTTTCCTATCCCCCCCCCCCCCACGCCCTTCCCCCCCCCTTCGCTCTTTTACCAGAAACCCGACACGTTGGGTTGACCGCACCACGCACGGCACTTTTCCTCCCCTTTTGTTGCCCTTCGAATGATGGCCAGGGAGGGGAAAAGGGGAAAGGGAACGGGAGGGGGGGGAGGAAGGGGGGGGGGGGGGGCGGTGGACGGGCCGGGCTGGGCTGGCTGCCCTCTTTCTGGGGGTTTTTCAGGGGCCCGGGGGGAAAGATAACTCGCGGGATTTTAAATCGGCATCCGGGGCGGCATTGAAGGGGGGCGGGTGAAAAGGTGGGGGGGGGGGCCCGGAGGTGAGGTGAGGTGAGGTGGGTTGTGGGGGGAATGGGAAGGGGATAAAGGTGTTACCCCGCCATTTTTAAATTTTCGAGCGGGACAAAAGAAGACGGTTGTTGTTTTTTTTTATTTGGGGTTTCCCAAATTTTTGTTGTTGTTGTTGTGTTCCTATGATTTTTTTTTTCTTTTTTTTTTTGGGGGGCTGGGAGAAAAGAAGAAGCGACAAAGGGGGAGGAGGAGGGGAGGAGGAGGGAGAGGAGGCGGAGGAGGAAGAGGAAAAGGAGGAGAAAAAAAAAAGAAGAAAGAAGAAAAAAGAAGAAGAAAAGAAGGAGGAAGGGGGGAAAGGAGGAGGAGAAGAAAAAGGGAAGAAAAAAAACCAAAAGAAAAGAAGAAGGGGAGGAGGAGGGGGGGGAGAAGGGAAAAAGGAAATTAGAAAAGAAAAAAGAAAAGAAAAAAGGGGGGAGGAGGGGGAGGCAAAGGAAAAAGAAAAAGGGGGGAAAAGGGAAGGAAAAGGGAAAAGGGGGAAATGGGAGGAGGGGGGGGAAAAGGGAAGAACGGGAAAGGGGGAAAAGCAGGGGAAAAAAAAAAAGAAAAAAAAAAGGGCCCGGGAGGAAAAGGGGAAGAAGGAAAAAGGGGGAAAAATTTGGAGAGGTAATAAATTTTTAGGACAAAAGAAGGAGGAGAAGAGGGGAAAAGAAAAGAAGGGGGAAAGGAAAGGAGAAACGGAAAAGAAGAAGAAGAAGGGGAAAACGAAGAGGGGGAAAAAAAAACAAAAATCCAAAAATAAAACGAGACAAGACAGGAGAAAAGGGGGGGGGGGGGGGCGGGGGAGGAGGGGGAACGAAGAAGAAAAAGAGAAAGAAGAGGAAAAAGGAAAAAAGAGAGGGGGAAGTAGGAGGGGGGGGGGGTGGAGAAAAAGGGGAGGAGGGGGGAAGGGGGTGAAAAGGGGTTTGAATGATGATTTTGAGAAGATGGCCAGGGTTGAAATATTTGCAATCAGAAAAAAAGAACCCTTGGAAATTTTAAAAGTTAGATTATTAAGTTTACCTTTTTTCCCTCCTTTTTCCCCCCTTTCTTTTTCGTCTTCCTCCTCCACTTTTCCTTCCCCAAATCTTCTTTAAAGTCCTTTTCTTTATTTTGTTTATGGGCCTTTTTCCCTTCTTCTCTCGGGCCCTCATTTGGGGCTGTCTTATTCACGGGTTTTCTTCGTCCTTTTCCTTCACTCCTAGGGTCTTGGGCACTTTTCCCAACCCATGCTCTTCTTAAACTTCTGTGTCTTCTTTCCTCTCCCTTTCTCATTTCCTTTTCTTTCTTCTCTCGTCTTCTCCCCCTTTGTTCTTCCTTTTTCTTCTTTTTTCAAAACCCTTTTTTTTTTTTCCAAGTTAGTTTCAAAACGAAGTGACTAAAAGGGGGGAACACCCCCAAAATTTTAAAAAAGAAAAGGGATTATAAACCCCCAAGACACGGGCCAACAGACAAACAACAAAACACCTGCCCTTTTAATTTTGTTTGTCTGTGCCCCAAAAGGGTAAAAAAACCCCTTTTTTCTTTCAAAATTTTGCTCCCCCCCCCCCCCCCCCCCCCCCCCCCCCCCCCTCCCATTTCTAAAATTTTTTTCCACATCCCCCTTTTAAATCCCCTTCTTCTTTCTTCTTTCTCATGTTTTTTTCTCTTATCTTCTCTTTTTTCTTCTTCTTCTTTTTTCCCCTCCTCCCCCTCCCCTCCTCCAACCCCCTTTCCTCCTCCTCCCCCTTTCTTCTTTTTCTTCTTCTTCTTTTTTTTTTTTTCTTCTTCTTTCTTTGTGGGGGCCGGTTGCCATAATTTTTAAAGGGAAATAACATGTCATTCCTTGACACAATCTGGGAACAGTCTTTTAGTAAACCAACCCTTAAAGCACCATTATTTTAAAGGCCGCCCCTTCTTTTCCGGTCCCCCCTTCAACCGGGTGGCACTTGAAAGGACGTCCTCTCTTTTTTGGGTTTAAATTTTTAAAAAAAAAAAGTTACATTCCCACCTGAAAGGGCCTCTGATTTCATTTTTTTTCCATTTCCCGTTGTAAAAATGTGTGTGTGTTTTGTAGTGGGTGTGGTTTTGTGTGTGTGGTGGTTGTTTGTGTGTTTTTGGTGATGGGAGAGAGAAAGAGGGTAGAGAGAAGGAAGAAAGAGATTTGATGTGTTGTGGGGTTGGTGTTTGTGGTGTGTGTGTGTGTTGTGTGTGTGTTTTTTAAGAAAAAACAAAGGGTCTGTTAGTGCAGTCAAACACTTTTCAGCCCCTAAAGGTGGCATTTTCCGAGAATCGGGAAAATTTTCTGAGGGAAAAAAAGGCGAAAAAAATTTTTGAAGACTTTTACATCTTTCTCCCATGCAACGAGCAAATAAGGCCCAGTTTTTTTAAAAAATTCACTTTTTGGGGCCTCGTAAAGTATGCAACCCCAACCCCTGGGCACCACTGTGTCCTTACCAGGGTACCCATACAAAAGGTGTTTGCATGTGTGTGTTGTGTGTGTGGGGTGTGTGTGTGTTGTTTTTTGTGTGTGTGTGTGTGTGTTGCTGTGTTGGTGTGTGTGTTGTGTGCATGTGTGGTGGTGTGTGTGTGGGGTTTTTGTTGGGGTTTTGTGCGCGGCGCAGGGTTTTGTGGTGAAAGTGTGCATTGGGGTTGTGTGTGGGTGTTGTGTGTGTGGGGTGTTGTTTTGGGGGTGCATGTGTGTGTGTGTGTGTGTGTGTGGGGCCCGGGGCCCGGCGCGCTGCGAATGGTGTTGTGCATGTGTGCATTTTGGCATGTGTGTGTGTGTGTGTGGGGTGCATTTTGGTGTGTGGTGCATGGGGTGTGGTGTGTTTGTGTGGTGTTTTGTGCAAGTGTGTGTGTGCATGTGTGTGGTGGGGTTGCGTGTTTTGGGTTTGGTGTGTTTGTGTGTGTTTTTATGGGGTTTTGTCCATTGGGCATGGGGTGTGTGTGTTGTGTGTGTGCAGGTGTTGGGTGTGGTGTTGCATGCGTGTCCCATGTTTGTGTGTGGTGGTGTGGGTGGGGCATGTGTGTGTGTTGTGTGCAGGGGTGTGTGTGTGGTGGGGCATGTGTGTTGTGTTTGTGGGTGGTGCGTGCGTGTGTGTGTTTTTGTTTGTGTGTGTGTGTGGGTGTGTTGGGGTAAGAGGGGGGGGGGGGGGGGGAGAAGAGTGTGTGTGTGCATGTGTGGGTGTGGTGTGTGTGATAGTACCCTTTACTGTAACATCATCCCCATACAACCCCAAAGGGGGTCGGGGCCCCCAACTACCCCGGTTGTCCCCTTTTTTTTTCCTGGCTCTTTTGTTCTGTAATTTTTGCCGGGTTTAACCAAAACACATTCCCAACAAAGAAACCCCCCAACCCTGAGGGGCCCATTTCCACACAGGGCCCGGGCCCACATTGCCCGACATGATATGGTCCCTTTCTTGCTTTTCAAACCCCCGCCCCCCACCCACCCCCCCCCCCCTCCCCCTTTTTTTTTTCCCACCCTCCTCTTTTTTCCCCCTTTCTTTTTTTGGTTTTGCCCTATCCCCCCCCCCCCACCCCCCCCCTTGTCCCCCCTCATTTTCAAATCGCCCCCCTCTTTTTCCCTCCCCCGTTGCGGGACCAGAAAGGGACAACGGTCAAATTGGCTGCCCGGCCTTTCCATGCCAATTTGCAGATGCGCGGAAATACCTGGAGTTTTTGAAATACCGAGGTGGGGTCTTTGACAGGAAGAGGGGGCCCGGGAAAAGGGCGGGGGTAGGGGTGGGGGGGGAAAAACAACGGTGGGAAGGGAAGAATGTGATTATATTATGGTGGGAAAATTCGTTCCCACGGGTAAAAATTTGGAAAGTACCCCCCCCCCACCCCCTTCCCCCTTTTCCCCCCCCTTTCTCTATCCCGGGGATTTGCCCCGGACATGTTTAAATTGAAATTTTTTTGGGTTTGGGTAAAATTTAAAATTATTTTGTTGTGATTAAGGGGGACCATCTGGGAAGTTTTATTGTTCGACAAAAGAAAGAAAATCAACATGATTACAGAAAGTTATTTTTAAAAAAATTTACAAACCCAAGCACTTGCGTTTTAGGGATAATCATACTTGTATGCCAAAAGTGTGGTATCAAAACAAAAAGCCAAAAAATTACACAGGGTTTCCACAAACCACACAACCCACACACCACCACACACCCCACCCCCACACACACACACACACACACACACACACACTCACTCACGTCACAACCTCACACACATGCACCGGGCCGCCCGGGGGCCCCCCACCAAAAAACACACATACACACACACACCCATTTCTTTAAAAAGCAACTTTTTTTAGGGGTGTTTTTAAAGTTTGAAAATACAAATCCCACCCTCTTACAATTTACATGTTTTTTCACCCTCGCTTTAATTTTTGTATGATTATTTTTTTAAAAACCCTTTGGGTCCCCTTCTCAACACCTCGCGTTCATCCAAACACCCCATTTTGCGCCAATAATTGAAAGTATGAGGGGTTGCCGTTCTTTCGTTTTCCCAATTGTCTAAATTTTTAATTGTTTGACTTGGGCCTGAAATAAGACCAATGGTCGAAATGCATTGTGTTTTTTTACCTGTAACCCTGTTTGGTCTGTATTTGTCTTGGGGAAAACCCCACACACCACACACACCCCAACACACACACACACACACCACAAAAACACACACCCCCACCCCCGCCGCCGGGGGCAACGCAGGGCGTGCGCGCGCAAGAGAGAAAGAGAGAGAAGAGAGAGAGAAGAGACAGACAGACGACAACAGACAGACAAGAAGAAGAGAGAGAGAGACAGACAACACCCCACACACACACACCCAAAACACACACACCCACACACCACGGGAAGAGAGAGAGAGAAGAAGAGAGAGAGGGGAGAGAGAAAAGTTAGGTTTAAAATTTGGAAGAAAAAGAAAAAGAAGAAGAATCTATCCTGACCCGGGAATAAAAGTTTCCCCACGCCATCAAAAAGGGGGGGGGCACAAGGCCAACCAATCATCAGGCTAAAAAATATCCCCATCACAATCAGGGCTTTTTTTTTCCCTTCATTGTCACCCTGGTGGGAAAAAGATGGCTCTTAAGGTGGTGTGTGGTGGTTGTGTTTGTGTGTTTGTGTGTGTGTTTGAGGGGTTGGGGGGGGGGTTGGGGGAGGGGGGGGGGGGCTGGGCAGGAGGGGAAGGGGGGTTGTTTCCACCCCCCCCACCCCCCCCCCTTTTTTTTTTTCCCCCCCCTTTCCCTGAATAAATTTTTAGGGGCTGTCATATTTTTTTGTTTCCCCGACACCCCCCAAAAAAGAGATGAGTTTGTCAGTGCGGGGGGCTCGGCCCTCGTTTCTAGGAAAAAGAAGTTTTTTGGACCCTGCCTGCCTCCCGTCAGCCCCGTGGTTTAAAACAAGGCCCTCCATCATTCGCCTGCCGCCAGGGGTGGGTTTTGGGTTTGAATGTCGGCGTAGAATTTTTATTCTGTTTGTACAGGGAGGTTTTGTAGGGTTGGGGGCTGGGGTGTCAGTGTGTGCGATGCAAGGGGCCCCGCGCGTGGGGATTGTGTGGTGTGGTGGGGTGGTGTGTGTGGGTGTGGAACTGACAATAGTGCATGGGGTGTGTGTTGTTTGTGTGTGTGTTGTGTGTGTGTGTGTGTGTGGGGGTTTTTTAAAAATGACAATTGGTTTGTGTTTTGTTTTGTGTGCCCTGGTGTGTGTGTTTTGTTTTGGTGGTGTGGTTGGGGTCCTTAAAGTAGAAAAATGACTCTTGGGGTTGTGTGTTGTGGTGTGTGTTTGGGGTTTTGTCCTGTATGTAAAGAAACGACTCTGTGGTGTGTGTGGTGTGTGTGTTTGGGGGGTGGTGTGTGTTGTGTGTGTTTGAACAGGAAATTTGGGAAACGTAGAATTCACAAGGTCTTTACCCTACTAAAAAACACTGGGAAAAGATGAATTGTGAACGCCTTTAAAAACATTGGGTGGGGGAAAAAAATATTTGCATTCAAAAAAATTTAAAGCCGGGCTTTTGCCGTCCCTTTAATTTTGTTTGGAAAAACACCATCCGGCTTTCGAAAATTTAATGTTATCTGACAAATACACCTTTTAAGGGGAAATAAGATTTTAAAAAAAAAAAAAAAAAAGAAAAAGAAAAAAAAGGGAAAAACGACAAACTTTTTTTCAGAGCTTTTGAACTAAAACCAACACACACAAACAAACCAAAAAAAAAAAATGGGGTCCCTTTGGAAAAATTAAGACATGAAAACCCACGAATGACCCCAAAATTTTGGGGTATCCTCCCGTTGATTTTTTTTTCTCATAAAAAAATTTTCTGCTATCTTTTAATCTTTCATTTCTCCCGGCCGTTTTTGTGTGCCCATTTCCCCCGTCTTTTCCACCTCTCTCTCTCCCCTCTCTCTCCCCTCTCCTCTCTCGGCTGGAAAGTGTCCCCTGTCTGCCTGCTTCTGTCTGTCTGTCTCTCTCTCTTTTTCTCTCTCTGTATATATATATATATATATATTAATATATATATACAAACACTGTTTGTGTGTGTGTGGTGTGTTTGTGTGTGTGTTGTGGTGTGTGTTTTGTGTTTTGATAGATTTGGCTGGGAAAAAGAGACAACAGACAAACAAAATTTGATAACGATAGAAAAAATCGATCAATGTAGATTTAAAAAGATGGAAGATAGAGATAGATAATAAAAATTGTTGAAAAAAACCCACGAATGACCCGACATGCAGGTAATTTTGGGTTGGGAGAGGGAAAACCCCAAAAACGCGCGCGGCCGCCACACACCCCCCACACACACACACACACCGCACACGCAACGGGGCCCGCCGCAACCCCACGCACGCACGCAAAGCACCAACACACGCCGCGCCCCGCGCACGCACAACCCTCACCACCCCCACCCCCGTAGACCACAAACGCAGCAGGTTAGCGACAGAAGTTGCCACTGAACTAAACGAAAGGACTACAACGACTTTCCTCGGGGCTCCCCCCCCTCCCCCCTCCCCCTTTCCCTCCTAGTTTTTCCCCCATCCCCCTTTCCCTGACCTACCCCTCCCCTCGACAAATGTCCCCCCTTTCACACACACACCCCACACACACACACCCCACACACAAAACACCCAATCTTTAAAACCCCCACAACACACACACTCAAAACACACACATACACAACATACCCACACACTTACTTTTATTTTCCCCTTTTTTCCCCCCTTTTCCCCCCCCCCTTGTTCCCCCAATTTCCCCCCCCTCCAACCCCAAACCCCCCCCTTTTGCTGCTTCCCCCACCCCCACCAACACACCAACCACCCCCACCACAAACCACCACCAATAAACCGCATTCCTTCCACCAACCTCTCCAAATTTTTAAATTTTAGCGGGGCCAGCAGAACGGACACCACACAAAGATGCTTTTTTGAAAAGGACCAAACCCAGGGTTGGGTCGTTTGTCGGGCTGTCCCTGTGGGGCGGGGTGTTGGGGTGTGTGTGTTTTGTGTTGGTTTTTACACGGGAGCCATTTCCCAATTATCCATTTTTTTCCCCCATCAGTTCCCCCCCACACCATCTTTTTCCCGGGCAAAGAAGGAAGAAAAAAAACAGCAACGCGCGTGAGTCCCAAAGAGGGTTTTTTATTGTCAAAAAGCAAGAAATACACCACCCGCCACTCACACCCTTTACAATTTTTGCTGTAGTAATTGTGCTTTCGCGTTTCCACCAGTAAGTGTACTGTTTTAAATTTCACGAAGAGGGTCCCTTTGAAACTTTGAAAGTTCCCCTTTCTTTTTCCCTTTTTAAAATTTGAGGGGAAAAAAGGGGGGGTTGTGGGTGGTGGGGGGAGGGGGGTGGAGGCAGGGTGTTTTGTGTTGGGGGGGGGGGGGGGAGGGGGGGGACCTGACGGAGTAGGGTTTGGGGGTTTTAGGGACTAAAAACTTGGGAGAGGCCAAGGAAAGGGTGGGAAAAGAGAGGGGGGGGTTGGGAAGGGGGCCCGGTGGGGGGGAGGGGAGGGGGGAGGTCCCTTTGGGAAGACAGAAAAAAAAGGAGAGAGGAGGGAGGGGGGTTGGGGGAGAGGTATGGGGGGGAGGTGGGGGGTGTAAGGGGGAATGGCCCCCCTTCCTCACTCGGGTAAAAACTAGGAATGTGATGTGTTAGTAGCAAATGTTTTTTCCAAAACTTTTTTTTTTCGGCCACAACAACCAGCCCACTCCTCATCCCTGCCCCTACAAAGGGTTTTCTCCCCCCTCCCCCCCCCCCCCCCCCCCCCCCCCCTTACCCCGGGACCCGCCTCTTTTTGGGGTGCAACTGTCTTTTCGTCTGCCCGTCTGACCCCCCCCCCCCCCCCCCCCCACCTCAACCCCCCCCCCTCCTTTCCTTACACTCTCGCCTCCGCCCACCCCACTTTTCCCCCCACTCCTTCCCAAAAATTTCCCGTCCTCTAGTAATTTTTTTTTTTCCCCTCCTCCGCTGAAGTTTTTAAAATATAGACTAAAAAATTTTTTTTTTTTTAAACATGTTTTTTTTCAAGTTTAAAAACCGCCGCCGCCCGCCACCACCAAACCCCCACCCCCACCAAACCTTTGGGCGTCCCCCTTTTCCCCCTATCCAAAACCATTTCCCCTCTCATTGCCTTTTCCCCGCTCCCCCCCCGCCCCCCCCCCCCCCCTACCAACTCCCCCCCCCCTTTTCCCCCCCCTCCCTCCCTTCATGCCAGCACTACTGGAAACAAGGCGTAAACGGTAAAATTTAAATGGTGGCAGAGGGAAATAATTTTTGGGACCAATACTTTTTAAAAGGGTATTTGTTTTGGGGAAAATTAAAATTTTGTCTTAAAAAGTATTTACATTCCTATATATAAAATAAATATAATTTTTATTTATAAAAAAATTTAAAAAAATATACAAAGTCTGTTTATTTTTTCTATCCCTTTTATTTTTCTGTCTATCCCACGTGTCCCCTGCGGGACCGGCCCCGCACGCGCGCCCTATGTTTGGGGTTTGTGGTTGTGTGTGTGTGTGGGGTGTGTGGTGGTGTGGGGTTTGTGTGTGATTCGTGCGTAAGTCATGACCCTTTTTGAAAGGGACATTCACCCGAAAAAAAAAATTTTTCCCTTTCATAACGATGATAATGATCACATTGCCTTGCCCCTTTTCACAAGGTTTTGAACGAAAATCAAAGCGTGTAAAATTAGGCGTGAAATCAGTAATTTTGGGCCGCGGTATTTGACCCGGTCTTGTCATTCCCCGTGGACTTGAAAGAGGGGAAAGTGAAGAAACCGTGATAACGTTTGGTACACGAGGACGTTTTTTTATGCTTTGGGGGTATTAGGGGGAAAAAGAGAACTATACGGGATAAGAATTTAAAAACTTCTTTTCCGTTTTGACCTTTGATAATTTTAAATGAATTTTACAAAGGCCCAAAAAACAAAACACAAAAACCCCCCACTCTGACCCAAACCTTCCCAAAAAAAATGCAAAAAACAAAAACTATCAACCTGACCAAAACACACCCCGACACTCTGACCCAAACCTCCCCAAAAGTAAAGCAGACAACAACAACTATCTAACCTGACCATACACAAACCCCCAAAACTCTGACCCAAACCTCCAAAATCAAGGGAAACAACAACTATCTAACCCCAAAAAAAAAAAATAGTGTAATAATGAAAAAAATTAAATAAGGGGCCTATTCTCGATAAAACCAAGCTCCTTTAAACGCTTTACATTCCACCTCTTTTTCCCCAACGGGCTGCCTACCTGGGGTAGTGCCGACGGAAGAGCCTCCAGCGGCACTTCATTCAGTGTTTCCCCCCGTGTCACCCATTTTAATTCGTCCCCCCAATGTCCCTTTAACCCAATATCCTTAAATTCCCTTTATTCTTTTTTTTTCCCCTTTCTAACGCCCGGGTGCATGCTATGTGTAACGGTCCCCCATACCAACGGCCAAACTGGGCCCTTTTCTTCCAAAGTTGGTTTATGGATTTTTTCGTGTGTGCAAATGTTACGCGGCGTTTGACACAGGAAACCCCGTTTAATTTTCTCATTCGAAGGACTGTAATGGGGAAATTTGGGGTCAGAACCAACGTTTAAATCCGAAGGAAACATCCCCCCACCGGGAAAAGGCCCGGGGAAGATTCGAACCCGCGACCCCCCCGGTCACGAGTCCGGGGCTCTACCAAATGAGACTAACCGGTCCCAAACCAAACCATTTAAACCCCGGCCATAAAACATCCAACAATCTGGGCCCAACCTTCCAAATGTTTTGCTAACAAACCCAACTAAACCCGACCAACCCACCCCCACATTTTAAAAGAACCCCAAAACCCTCTTTCAATCTAATGCAAACAAACATCTAAACCCACCCATAACAACCCAACATTCTGGAAAAAAAACCTCTCAAATCAAAAGGGAAACAAACATCTTTAAACCCGACCATAACCCCACCCCGACACTCTGACCCAAACCTCTCAAACCTGTTTTCCCAAAAACCCCGACTACCTATTCTAAACCCATCTTCCCAGTTCCAAAACCCCGACCCATCTTACCCACCCCAATCCCAAACGCCTTAAACCCCCCCCTAACTATTAACCCTAAAAACGCGCCCCTTTAAATCATACCAAAACCTTTCCCCAACCCCAAAACCCCAACCCAAAAGTTTTCACTCTAACATAATGCCCCCCAAAAGACTAAAACTCTGCATCAATATCGGAGACGGCCAAACATTTACAAATGACTAAAAAACTCTAAAAAGCAACAGAGAGCAACAAGATCCCTTCAGTACTAATTTACAGTAAAAAATTTTGTTCAAGAAAGCTCACGTGGAACTGTAATCCCAAAATTTCCCCCAAAAATATTTTTTGTACCCTGAATCTGGAAGAATGTCAGATGTCATTTTTTTTCATGTCCCAATGTTTTGCCCCTTTCACCTAAAAACAGTCTTCTTTGCATATCTTTTGGTGTTTAAATTTCCCGAACTTTCCCAATTTAAATTAGATGTTATGGTGTAATTTTTCATTTGCATGAAAAATTTTTTTGCTCTTTTCCCAAAGATTTTTTGTCCCCGGGAAAACGTAAGTTTTCAATTCTTTTACGTATTAATTGTCACAAATTAAAAATTTTCTCTCATCAAAGATTTTTGGGCTATCAGGTTCTCGGTGTTCCTCAAGTTGGGGGAAACCAGCTGTTTTCATAATTCCCCTTAAAAGAATAATACATAAGAAATTTCATAAGGGAAGACTAGTACGAAAAAGGCTTTTTTAATTTTACCTTTTTTTTAGCATTAATGTAAAAACGCCTGGTCCAAAACAAACTGGCTATTAAAAAAAGTTGCAGAAGAAATGAAAAAATTTTTTGTTCCATTTCCCTCAAATTAATATGCTAACCCTATTAAAAAACAACAACAACAACCCCAAAATTTTCCGGCCTATGGGAAAAAAAAATAAAAAAAATTTTAAAAAAAGTGTGTGTGTTTGTGTGTGTGTGTGTGTGTGTTGTGGGTTTTTTGTGTGTGTGGGGTGTAAAAAAGTCTCCTTTTTTATTTGAGATGTAGTGTGTCAATTTTCCCTGCTTGTCTATGTCCTTTTTTGAACTTAAAACATTTATGGTAACACACTTCATTTTAATCTGGGGGTTTTGGGGGGAAGATTTTTCCTTTTGGGATCCTGCCCCAAGTCTGGTGTGGGGAGTGTTTTGTGTGTTTGGTGTGTTGTGTGTTTTGTTTTGTGTGTGTGTGTGTGATGGGGAAAATGGGAAAAAGGTTTGGGGGGTGCATTTTTTTTTGTTGTGATCTGAATTTTGTGTGTTTGTGTTGTGTGTGTGTGGTTTTGGTGTGTGTGTTGTGGAAAATGGCCCCGGTTTTAAGTCAGAAAAATGCCAAAGTGTTATCTCCCCAGGGCGAAAAACCCAACACCAAGTGACGGCCCGCCCAGGATTCAGATCAGAATCCTTACACCTAAAGAGACCCATTACAAAGACAAACGAAGCAAAAGGGGAAAGGGGGGCAGAGGGAAAAAAGGGGGAAAAGGAAAAGGAAAAAGGCTAGAAAGGGGAAAAGGGAAAAAAAGGGGAAAGGGGGAAAGGGGAAAAAAAAGGAAAGGGAAAGGGCCCAAACCGAACGGAAAAGAAAAGAAATTTGGACGGGAAAGGGAAAAGAGCGGAATGAAAGCAAAGGAAGCGGGAAATGGGAAAGGGAAAAGAAAAGGAAAAAGAAAAGGGAAAGGGGAAAAAAAAGGGGGAAAAAAAAAAAAAAAGGGAAAAGGGGCAGGGGGAAATGGAAAGGGGGGGGGAAAAAAGGGGAAAAAAGGGAAAGGGGGGGGGGGAAAGGGGGGAACGGAAAAAGGAAAAAAAAAAAAGAAAGAAAGAAATAGAAAGAAAAGGAAGAAAAAAAGAAAAAGGAAAAGTAAAAGGGGAAAAGAACGGGAAGTGAAAAGAAAGAAGGAAAAAGGGAAAAAAAGGGGAAAATAACAATGAAAAGGGGGAAAAAAGGGAAAAAGGGGAAGAAAAGGAAAGAAGGGAGGGAAAAAAAAAGGGAAAAGGGAAAATAAAGGGGAAAAGGAAAAAGGAAAAAGGGAAATAAAGGTTTTTTTGGGGAAAAGGAAAAGGAAATAAAGGGGGAAAGAAAAAAGGAAAAGGGAAAATAAAGGTTTGGAAATGGAAAGGGCGGAAAAAGGGGAAAACAAAAAAACGGTTAAAAAGGGGAAAGGGTTGGGAAAGGAAAAAGAAGGAATGAAATTTTTTAGAAAGAGAGAAAAAAAGGGCGGGACAGACAAGGGGCAGGAAAAGAAGGGGAAAAGCACAAAGAAAGAAGGATTAAAGAGTTTCCAAATTTTTGTTTATCCAAAAGGGGGCGTCACCGCGTGCGAACAAATTTCCCTAAATTAAACGCTACAAAAAAAAACCGCTTGAAGGTTTTAAAACCAGCTGCGCATGATTTGAAAACTGATGGGTCAATGAATTAAAAACTAAAGATGAAAAGAATTGAAAAAAGAGGGTCTCGGGCTTCGACTTAGGGAAACGGATTTTCCCCGATGTACGGCATTAGCCCCCCTGCCCTGGGTCAACCTTGAGCACCACCCAAAATTGGTTGTGTTTTTTTTTTTTCTTTTTTTTTTATTTATTTTTTATTTAAAAGAGGGAAAAGAAAAAAAAAGGGAAAGAAAAAGGAATGGGAGGAATAGGAAAAAAAAAAGAAATAAAAAGGGTGAAAAAAAAAAGGGAATTTAAGGGTGGAAACCCGGGGTGGGCAGGCCCAGACAAGCACCAAAGAAAAACTGGAAACCCCCCTCCCCTTTCCCTTTCCCCACCCCCCCCCCCTCAAAATTTTCCTTTTTCCCCCCCTCCCCCCCCCCCTCCTCTCTCTCCCTTCTTTCTCCTCTCCTCTCTCTCTCTGCTCTTTCCAAATTCCCCTCCCCTCTCTCAAACTCCCCTCCGCGCGCGTGGGGCCTCCCAAAGGATCCGACCGAGGCAGCGGCTGTTTTAGTTAAAATTAAATTTCCCGCCCGCCAAAAATTGCAGGGTTTTTCACGAGAAAAAGGGTGCACACCTAGGCTTTAAAACAATAAAAATGCATTATCAGTAATTATAAGTCAGGGAAAAAAAAAGGGAAAAAAAAATTTTGCTTGCTTTCTGAAAAGGGGATTCTTTCCTTTTTTAGTTGTTTCTTGCGTTGTCGGGGTTGTTTTTTGTTTGGGTTTTCCCCTTTTTAAAATCCCTTCCACCAACATTTTCAAATGTTGTTCCTTTCCTAAACAACAAAACGAATTTGATTTGGGAAAATGGGCCCTGGGGGGAAACCCGTTGCCGCTAGGGAAAAAAATTACAAAAAGTTCAGATGCTTAAATAAGGCAAAACGCCCGATATTGGGGGGGAGGGGGAAAAGGGGTTTTTGCGTTCTTGTAGATAGAGAGTGACCGGGGGGATTTTTTATTTTTTTGGGGAAAAAAAAAAAACAAAAACGAAACAGGGGACAAAACAGTGCTTTGGGGTTTTTTCTTCAAGCTAAGGGCGGGTTTCCTGACCGAAGTCCCTTTAATTCGCCCGTGTTTGTGGCCCATAATTCAAATCAGAGGCAGGTCCAGTCTTTTAAAAAAAAATTTAAATTTTCCTTTGTTCAAAATTTTTCAGTTGTCCCTTGGGGTTTTAAGAATTTTAGTAAAAAGGCGTACCTGGGTTTACAAGGGTAAAGCAACAAACTTTTTTTAGAGGGAAAACTGCTTGTTTGGGTTTTGGGTTGACCTTTCTTCTGGGGGGGTTTGGGTCCCTAAGCAACTTTCGTCAGGGAGTTGAATTTGGCGTGAAAGGGGAAATCAAACGGGGGAAGAAAGAAATTTCACAAAAAGTTTTAAATTTCAACACAGTTTTCAGACCTTTTGACCCCTTTCTGGGAAAAAACAAATGCGAGGAAATTTTGTTGAATTGTGGAAAAAGAAAGTTTGACAGAAAAAGGGGGTGGGGGAAAGAGAGAGAGAGAGGAGAGAAGGAGAGAGAGAGAAGAGAGAGAGAGAGAGATGGTGTGTTTTTTTTTTTAACCTTGCGGCTGTGAATCAAATATGGTTTAACTCGGGCGCACACCGAAGGTTTTAAGGGCCACCCGCCTGGGGGCGCTCCCCCCCTCCCCACCCCCCCCCCCTCCCCCCCTTCTCCCCCCCCCCCCTTCCCCCGCCCCCCCCCCCCCCCCCTTCCCCCCCCCCTCCCTTCTCCCCCCCCCCCCCCCCCCCCCCCCCCTTTTTTTTTTTTTTCCCCCCCCCCCCTCTTTTCTCCCCTTTCCTCCCTTCTCTCCTCCCCCTCCCCAATCCCCCCATTTCCTCTCTCTCCCCCCCCCCCTTTTCTCTCTCTTCCCCCACTCGGGCCTCACCCCCTTGCCCGGGTGGAGGGGTATAGGGAGATTGCTCCTCAGCAAAGCTGGGCATTCCGGCCGACAGTCGGGCTGGGGCGGGGGGATCCTCGGGTCGGGCCCCCCGATGCTTAAATGTGGCAGGCGTCATTAGGGCGATCAAAAGGCAAACCGACCTGCCAGGTCGGGTCCCTTCCCCACCAAGGCCTTCGCCTCCCCCTCCCCCTCCTCACAACCCCCCTCCTTCCCTCTTTCCGCCCCCCCCTCCCCCCCCCCCCCCCTCCTTTCTCTTCCTTTTTTCCCAAAATTTTCTTTTTCCTCTTTTTTTCCGGGTTTTTGACGTTCTGTTTCTTTCCCCCCTCCATGTCTTGTTCTGTTTGTTTCCCCCTCGTTTACCTTATTTTTGGGCTGTATAGCCTCAACTCCTCTCCTACCCTCATCTTTTCCCTAGCCCCGAAAAGTTCGTTCGTTTTTACACCAAAAAAAAAACAACAAAAATAATAAAAATACTTATAACGCCTATTTTCGGGTAGAGACTAAGCTGTAAACGCTTTACAATTCACAAAACCCTTTACCAACGGGCGCCCCCGGGGATCCCACTGAAAAAGCTGCCAGCGCCTTCATTTTTAGTCATTTCCCGGCAAACCAATCAGTACGTTCAATATCGTTCACCAATTTCCTTACTTCCTTTATTAATTTCCATTTCCCGCAGGTGCGCTTTTTTGTAACGTGTCATCCAACCACGGCCCAAAAGGCCCTTCCTTTTCCCAAGTTTTGTGAAAGGGATTTTTACGTGGACGCAAATGTTTCGCGTGCGTTCACAACGGGAACATCGGGGTTTATAGTCTCATTCGAAGGACTGTAAAAGGAAAATGGAGTCAGAACTAATGTTAACTCCGAGGGGAAAGACCCCCTTACCGAAACGGCCCGGCGGAGATTTGAACCCCAACCCCGGGGTCACCCAAAATTACGATCCCCGGGGGCCCCTACCAACTGAGCAAATTCCGGGTCCACATGCGAAAATCCAAGTAAACAAACATGTTTGGGGGGGCTTTTTAAGCTTTCGCCGTGGAAGTGGTGACAGTACCGCAAGTGAAATTTTAGGGGACACTTTATTGTTCGTCTTTGCCCCGATTTTTACATTATTGTTTGGTTTTTTTTTCATACCAACAAAACGTAAAGAGAAGGTTCTCTTGGAAAAGACATTTTTTACATTATCATTTTTTCCCCATAAACAATAGGCAAAAGAAGGTTCTCTTGAACAAATTTTCACAAAAAGGGCAACTCTCTCCCCTCTCTCTCTCTCTCCTCTTCCTCGTTTTCCCTCCCTTCCTCTCTCTCTCTCCCAAA
>JAMYXO010002326.1:0-24346 GCA_033310375.1 Conus canariensis
TATCTGCAGAGGTAGATAATTCTGCCTAAAAACAGTATGTGCTGATATACTCTATGTTTATGTGTCTATATATATACTTCTTCTTCTTGGCGCCCCACGATCCATGATGACTGCCCCCATGGAAAGCCTTGTCTTTGGGGGGCACGGGGGTGGCGGGTTTAAAGCCAACCCTTTGATCGGCAGACGCGGTGCAGGGGAGAAAAGGAAAGGCTGCGTTTGGGCGAAATCCAAACTGTGTTTTGGCATTTTTTCCTTTTGGAAAATGTTCTCGATTAATGGATTGAGGGCCCCGGCCCAAATATTTTCCCGCAATAGAAAGGGGGGAGTTTCCCCCGGTGTTCCGCTTTAGACTTGCTCCCCCCTGTTTTTAAATAGGGACGACGGGGCCTTTCGAAATTTTTGGGCGTTCCCCTTTCCCCAGAGGGTGAGGGGGGGTGTGAAAAGCCGAAAAGGGCCACAGGGCCGGCAGATTTGAACACTCCGTGGGATTCCGCCTTTTTCCGGGTGCTTTGCCTGAGTGGTCTGCCATCGCCTTCAAGACTTCACCTTGTGGGGGGGGGGGGGGGGGGAGGTGAGGGTGGTTAGTGGGCGTATGTGGGATCGGGGGTTTCAAGAGCGGGGGGGTTTACACGGGGGGCCGTTAGCGGGTTGCGAAGTGCTCTCTCCATCGTTCTTTGATTATCTTCCCCTTCGCAGGGTTGAACTGTCGCTGACAGAATTGGGGAGTACAGGCTTGGAAGGCCCATAGACTTCTTTGATGGCATTGAAAAACAACTTGGAATTTGGTGTCAGCAAATCTCTGGCCCTGGGTCGTTTTCTCCCCCACCATTCACCTGCTTTACCAGCGCAACTTGGGCCTGTTTTTTGGAGATGTTGAAGCGACGCCTGGAGGGGGGGAGGGGGTCGTTTTGCCCCCTCAACAATGTTTCTGCTTGTCATCCCAAAATTTCCTGTTTCCGCGTTCTGTCGAACCACCTGATGAATTCGTTTCCCGGGGCCCAGGACATGATCTTCTCCCTCCAGCAGCACAGGGAAAAGCCTAGAGCAAAACATGGACTTTTTTCGGGCTTCGTTGACCTCACCCAAAGGCTTTGAACAGTGAAGGGAGGCCCCTGGACCATCTATCCAATTCGGGTGCCCCGACGGTTTGCAAAATTTTTCGCCGTTCCAGACAACATGACTGGGCAGGTTTTTGGGTTTTGGGGAAATACAGAGCCTTTTTAATTCATAACGGGGTCAAACGGGGCGTTCTGGCCCGGTCCCTTCAACCCCTTTTTCCCCGCGTCCTTAACCCTGCTATCAGGGGCTTGGACCTTGGGTTTTCCTACGTACAGACTTGATGGGTCATGTTCGACCTCCCCCGATGAATTCCCCGGGCCAAGGGTTTTGGAGAAATCATCCTGGGGAAACATTTTTTCAAATGACTGTGCTCTCCCGGCACACAAAAGGGCGACCTACGCTCATCGGGGATAGTTTTCAGAGACTCCCCCCCCTTTTTGGGGCTCACCATTCAGTTCGGCAAAACAGGGTACTATTTCAGCCAGCGCCGCTTAACGCCCCCCCCCCTCTTCTCCATGGGGGCATCACAAAACAGGGATACTTCAGGTACCTCGGCGTCCTCACAACGGGGGCACGGATTAAGAATCAACGTGGATTTGCGGGCCAGTAAAGTTTTGGGTCGCCCCGGCCGCGTCCTAAACCCCAAGCAAAAATCCGCCCCCCACAAAGCTCAAGGTGTACGGCCGTCGTCCTCCCCATCCCCCTAGGATGCGGGACAGGGACTGGTACAAAAGACTTAAGCAGCTGGAGAAGTTCCATAAAAACCCTCGGTAAATTTTATGAAAATCCATGGCAAGACCGGTCAAAAAACCTCGGGGGTCCTGGACAAGCTGAGATGACCAGCATCGAGGCATGATACTAAAAGCCCGCTTTTTGGGGTTGGTCAGTGTCGGAGGGATGACCACAGGTTCCCAAAGCAGCTCTTTGAGGCAAATGACCTTGGGAAAGCGGAACAAGGGCAACCCCAAAAGGTTCAAGGACTGCGTGAAGTCCAACATCAAAACCTCGGCATCCCCCCAAAAGGGGGTAACTATGGACAGACCAGACTGGCGCGCCCTTAGCATCCGGGCGGTGACAACTTCGAAAAGAAGGGCGAGCGAGGGAATGCAGCAGGGGGAAAGAAGAAAGGCGTCCCCACCAATCCTGACACCCCGGACGTTTCCTTGCCCCCACTGCCCCCGCTTTGCGATCAAGGTTTTGGGTTAAACCAGCCACCCCCGGCCCACACAAGCAAGGACTTTGGTCATGAGGACATTCATCATCGGACGATGGACGACAAGAAAAAGAAGTTACTTATAAAATCTAAAAAATAAATGGCAAATTTGTCTGTGTGTGGGTGTGTATGTACGCTATAGACTCAAAAAAGGTCAAAGATTGTCATGAAATTTGGCAGGTACGTCTGTTGTGACCCGAGGAGGTTTGGCAAAACTCTGAAAAAATAAAAAAGTTAAAAAAACCCTTAGAAAGCTGTTAAAACGGTTTCAAAAAACTCCTTTTTTCCCTGCTTTTCTTTAAAAAAACCTTGTGACATTGCACAGGTACGGCTAATTCTAAAATTAGAACCGTTATTTTTGGCAGTTAAAAAAAGTTATTTTTAAAAAGTTAAAAACCGTTAAAAACACTTTAAACCCCATAAAAAAAACTGTTTAAAAAACCCCTCTTTTGAAATTTAGCAGGCGCTGTTTTGACCGGGTGGTTTGGGGGAATCTCTAAAAAAAAAAAAAACCGTTTTAAAAAAAGTTAAAACGTTTAAACGGGGTTTTAAAGACATCTTTTTTCCCCTGCTTTTCCAAAAAGGCCCTTGTGACTTGCACGGTACGGGGCTACTTCCGAAAATAAACCGTTTTGGGATTAAGAAACGTTTTTTATAAAAGTTAAAAAAAGTTAAAAACCCAAAACCCTTGAAAAAATGTTAAAACCCGATCTTCTGAGGTTTGGCGGCCACGGAGTCATCGGGTCGCACCAAAATTGCATTAACCTAAGGAAAATCCCGGGTAAACATGGGGCATTTGATATCTTATGCCTTAAATTTGCCTTAAAAAACCCTTTTTTCAAAATTTGGCTGTTCTTTATGAAAATTCGATTTTCATGTGCTTTTAAAAGCCCCAAAAAAGAAAAAAAACTTTTTCGAACCCAAATTTACAATTTACGTTAAAAACCCTTTTTTTATAAAATTTTGAGTATTTTTGAAGAAAATTTGATAACATGTGCGTTTTGAACGGAAACAAGATAATAAATTTTTAAGATCCGAATTTTTAATTGACCCTTAAAAACCCTTATTTTTTGAATTTTGAAATTTTTACCGTTCTTGATAACAAATTTCCCTATGCACTACAGTTTTTTAAACGCTGAACAATGTTATGCAAATTTTACGAACAAAACTTAACACGACCCTAAAAAAAACCCTTTTTTTCTAAATTTACACCCCTATTTTAAAATTCGGTATGCCCTATGTCCAAGTAAAAGGTAAGTAAATTTTGCAACATGGAAAGGGACGGGGTTTTTTGGGCGATGAAAAGGGAGGAAGGGGAAAGGGGCCCAAGAAAAATGATTGTTTAAATGCAAAAGGCCTTTATACACTATTTTTACATTAGACACAGACCCGTTGAAAAAAACTACTTCTGCACAAATTTTATTTCCCCCCCAAAATTTAAGGGCAATGAGAAAAATGGGGAAAGGGGAAAAAATGAGTTTCGGTGGAAAATTTTTAGCAAAAAAGCATCTCGACCCTGCTAGGGAAGTCCAGAGGAAAGGGGGGCCCCCGGGAGGCGGAAAAAAAATAGAAAGTATAAAGAGAGAGAGAGAGAAAAGAAGGGGAGAGAGAAAAAGAGAGGGGGAGAGAGAGAGAGAGAGAGTTTTTTGTTTGGGGGGAGGGGGGGGGAAATGGGGGGGGGATTGATTGTAAATCAAAACAATTAATTTCATATTTGCCGTTTACGTGAGTTTTCGCAAAGAAAAGTTTTTTAAAACCCGGGCAACGCCGGGTGCCCCCCCTATTATTTATTTTCTTTTTCTTTTGTGGGTTGTTTTTGGGGTGGTGTGTTTTTTGTGTGGTGTCGTGTTTGTCGTTTCGCTTAGACTAAAAAAAAACTAAAAACCCATTGCATGAAAAATTTTGGGGGTATTTTTTTGTGACCCAGGAGGGTTTTTGGGGGGAACTTTTAAAAAAATTAAAAAAAATTAAAAAACCCTTAGAAAGCTGTTTTTAAAAAGGTTTCAAAGCATCCTTTTTTCCCTTTTTTTTTTCAAAAAAGCCTTGTGACTTGCCCCAGGTACGGACTCTTCTTTAAAAATTAGAACCGTTTTTTGGGGATTTAAAAAAAAAGTTATTTCTAACTTTAAAAACCCTTAAAAAAACCCCCAAAAACCCCAGAAAAAAAACTTTTTAAAAAACCCCATCTTGAAATTTGGCGGTTCGAAACCCCCAGGAGGTTTTAACGGTCAAATTTAAAGGGCATAAGCTTCTAATGACCCTAGTTACCGCTGGATGTTCCCGTTGGCTTTTTCAATTTTTTGGGGGGGACCCCATTAAAATCTCGTGGGCCCCCAAAACCCCCCCGAAGAAAGGGGGGGGAAACAGTTTTTAAAAAGGGTTTTTGGGGTTTTTTTTTAAGGGTTTTTTTAAATGTTAGAAAGAACGTTTTTTTTCCCCAAAAAACGGTTCAAAATTTTTGAGAAGTAGCCCTGTACCGTGCAAAGTCCAAAAAGGGCCCTTTGATAAAAAACGAGGAAAAAGTGTCTTTGAAACCGTTTTAACATTTTTTTTTTAACTTTTTTTTCGGTTTTATTTTTTTTTTTTAGTTAGCCCCCAAAACCCCCCTCGGGTCCAAAAAAGACTCCCCCAAAAATTTTAGGAAGGGCGGGTTTTTTTTTAAATTTTTTTAAGGGTTAAGTGTTTTTTTAAGGTTATTTTGTTATAAATAAAGTTTTTTAACGCCCCCAAAAAGGTTTTAATTTTAGAGAAGTAGGCCTTTCCTGTGCAAAGTCCAACGGCTTTTTGAAAAAGCGAGGAAAAAAGGTTTTTGGAAGTTTTATAACATTTTTTAAAGGGTTTTTTAATTTGGGTTTGGCTTGTAGCTTAGACTCAAAAACTTTTAAAAAACCCCTTTTGAAATAAAATTTTTGGCAGGTACGTCCGTTGTGCCCCAGGGGTTTTGGGCTAATCCTAAAAAAAAAAACCCGTTAAAAACCCTTTTTAAAAAATGTTATGGTTTAAAAGTTTTTCCCCTGCTTTTCTTAAATCCTTGTGACATTGCCGGTTTCGGATTTTTCCAAAATTAAAACCTTTTTTTGGCGTAAAAAACGTTTTTTTTTATAAAGTTAAAAACCTTTTTAAAACCCAAAAACCCTTAAAAAAAACTTTTTAAAAAACCCGTTTCAAAAATTTGCGGTCGTCTTTGTCCCCGGGGGGTTGGGGTTTCCCCTAAAAAAAAAAAAATTTTTCCGTTAAAAAAATTTTAAAAGGTTTAAAACTTTTTTCCCTTTTTTTTCATCAAAGGCCGTACTTGCAAGGTGGGGTACTTTGTTTAAACCGTTTTTGGCAGTTAAAAACTTTATTTAAACATTTAAAAACCGTTAACCCCCCAAACCCCCTTGAAAACTGTTTTAAAACCCGCCTTTGAGGTTGGCGGTCGAGATCATGGGATCGCCACCAAAACTTGAAAAGCCACGGAATCCAGCGGGAACATAGGTTATTAGATAGTCATTATCCTTAAAGTTACCTTTTTAAAAAACCTTATTTTCAAAATTTAGGCTGTTCTTGATAAATTCGAACATGTGCTTTTTAAAAACCCAAAAAAAATAAATTTAAACTTTTACAACCCCAAAAATTTTTACAATTGACCTTAAAAAAACCGTTTTTTTAAAATTTAGAGTATTTTGAAGAAATTCGTTACGGCATTGTGAATGCTAAACAATAATCAATTTTAAAAAAAAACTTAATTTTCCCCGTTAAAAACCCCTTTTTTCGAATTTGGAAATTTTCCCCCCTTTTGATAACTTCCTTTGCCTTTTCGTTTAAGGTGAACAAGTTATGAAAATTTTACGAACCAAAATTAAACCCCCTTAAAAAAAACCGTTTTTTTTAAAAATTTACACCATTGATAAAATTGTATGCGTATGTCCAGTAACGGTAAAGTAATTTTGCAAACATGGATGGTTTAGCAGGTACGTCTGTTGTGACCCGAGGGTTGGTTTGGGGTAATCTCTAAAAAAATAAAAACCGTTAAAAAAACCTTTTTAAAAAAATGTTATAACGGTTTCAAGTCATCTTTTTCCTTGCTTTTCATCAAATGGCCGTTGGGGACATTGCACAGGTACGGGGTATTCTCGAAAATTAGAACCGTTATTTGGCAGTTTTAAAACGTTATTTTATAACAGTTAAAAACCGTTAAAAAACACCAAACCCTATAAAAACTGTTTAAAACCCGATCTTCTGAGGTTGGCGGCCACAAGAGTTATCGGATCGCCACCAAACTTGACATAAGCCTACAGGAACATCCAGTGGGCAACATAAAGTCATTAGATAGTCATTATGACCATTAAATTTGACCGTTAAAACCGTTATTTTCAAAATTTAGGGCTGTTCTTGATGAAATTCGATATACATGTGCAGTTTTTAAATGCCGAAAAATGATATAACAACTTTTTACGAACCGAAATTCAAAATTGACCATTTAAAAAAACGTTATTTTATAATTTAGAGTATTCTTGAAGAAATTCAATATACATGTGCAGTTTTGAAACGGTAAACAATGATATACAATTTTCAAGATCCGAAACTTAACATTGACCGTTAAAAACCGTTATTTTCTGAATTTCGAAATTTTCACCTTCTTGATAACATTCCGTATGCACGTACAGTTTTAAGCGCTGAACAATGTTATGCAAATTTTACGAACCAAAACTTAACATTGACCGTTTTTAAAAACCGTTATTTCCTAAATTTACACTGCTATTGATAAAATTCGGTATGTGTATGTCCAGTAACGGTAAGTATTTTGCAACATGGATGGGACAGGGATAGAGGGATGAAAAAGGGAGGAATGAGAGGGGCCAGAAAATTATTGTACATTGCAAAGCCTGATACACTATTTTTACATAGACACAGACCGTTGAAATAAACTACTCTGCACAAAGTCTATTCCTACAAAATTAAGGGCAATGAGAAGAATGGGAATGGGAACAGTGAGTGCAGGCGGAAAATCGAGCGAGAAAAGCATCTCGACGTACTAGGGAAGATCAGAGGAAAGGGGCCAGAGGCAGGCGGAAAACAATAGAATGTTAAGAGAGAGGAGAGAGAGAGGACGAGAGAGGAGAGGAAGAGCGAGAGAGGAGAGAGAGAGAGAGAGAGAGAATGAATGTGTATTTGTGTGGGGGGAGGGGTGGGAAGATGTTGGGGGGGGGGGGGATTGATTGTAAATCAAAACAATTAATACATGTTTGCCGTCACGTGAGTATCGCAAAGAATGTTCATATCCCGGGCAACGCGGGTGCCCCTGCTAGTCTAATATATATTAATGGCAAATTCTGTGTGTGTGTGTGTGTGTGTGTGTGTGTACGCTATAGACTCAAAAACGGCTCAACCGATTGTAATGAAATTTGGCAGGTACGTCTGTTGGGACCCGAGGATGGTTTTGGGCTAATCTCTAAAAAAAAATAAAACCGTTAAAAAACCGTTAAAAACTGTTATAACGGTTTCAAAGACATCTTTTTCCTCTGCTTTTCATCAAATGGGCCATTGTTGACATTGCACAGGTACGGGGCTACTTCTCGAAAATTAGAACCGTTATTTGGCAGTTAAGAAACGTTATTTATAACAGTTAAAACCGTTAAAAACACCAAACCCTATGAAAACTGTTTAAAACCGATCTTCTGAGGTTGGCGGCCACGAGAGTCCTCGGATCGCCACCAAACTTGACATAAGCCTACAGGAACATCCAGCGGGTAACATTGGGTCATTAGATAGTCATTATGACCATTGAAGTTGACCGTTAAAAACCGTTATTTTCAAAATTTAGGCTGTTCTTGATGAAATTCGGTATACATGTGCAGTTTTAAATGCCGAAAAATAATATACAACTTTTACGAACCAAAATTTATAATTGACCGTTAAAAACCGTTATTTTATAAATTTAGAGTATTCTTGAAGAATTTCGATATACATGTGCAGTTTTGAACGCTGAACAATGATATTCAATTTTCAAGATCCGAAACTTAACATTGACCGTTAAAAACCGTTATTTTTTGAATGTCTAAATTTTCACCCTTCTTGATAACATTCCGTATGCACGTACAGTTTTAAGCGCTGAACAATGTTATGCAAATTTTATAAACCAAACTTAACATTGACCGTGAAAAAACCGTTATTTTCTAAATTTACACCGCTATTGATAAAATTCGGTATGCGTATGTCCAGTAACGGTAAGTAATTTTGCAACATGGATGGGACAGGGTAGGGCGATTGAAAAGGGAGGAATGAGAGGGGCCAGAAAAATGATTGTACAGTGCAAAGCCTGATACACTATTTTTACATTAGACACAGACCCGTTGAAATAAACTACTTCTGCACAAAGTCTATTCCTACAAAATTAAGGGCAATCAGAAGAATGGGAATGGGAACAGTGAGTGCAGGCGGAAAATCGAGCGAGAAAAGCATCTCGACATGCTAGGGAAGATCCAGAGGAAAGGGGCCAGAGTCAGGCGGAAAACAATAGAATGTAAGAGAGAGAGGAGAGGAGGGAGAGAGAGAGGAGAGAGAGAGAGAGAGAGAGAAGAGAGAGGAGAGAGAGAGAGAGAGAGAGAGAATGTGTATTTGTGTGGGGGGAGGGTGTGGGAAGATGTTGGGGGGGGGGGGGGGGGGGGAATTGATTGTAAATCAAAACAATTAATTACATGTTTGCCGTCACGTGAGTATCGCAAAGAATGTTCATATCCCGGGCAACGCCGGGTGCCCCTGCTAGTATATATATATATATATATATATATATATATATATATATATATGTATATATACAGAGAGAGAGAGAGAGAGAGAGAGAGAGAGAGAGAGAGAAATATGCATACATGTAGACATGTTTGATAAACAAAAGTTTAGAGCAATGACTTAAATATGTACAGACTTGCACTTAGGTAACATATGCACGACCAAATACTACACATTTCTTAAAGTTAACACCAAAAGAGGCCAAGAGTTAAGCACTTGCATCCAGAAGTATCAAATGGCTACAGATGTCTTAATAAGATAGAGCATGACAGAAACAGACTGGTCACTAGTTTAAAACTGTCTTGTACAGATACGTTTTCATTATTTGTTTGAAGGCAGCAGTATTTTCATTACTTGTTTGAAGGCAGCAGCATTTTCATTACTTGTTTGAAGGCAGCAGCGTTTTCGATACTTGTTTGAAGGCAGCGGATTTTTCATTACATGTTTGAAGGCAACAGCGTTTTCATTACTTGTTTGAAGGCAGCAGCGTTTTCATTACTTGTTTGAAGGCAGCGGCATTTTCATTACTTGTTTGAAGGCAGCAGCATTTTCATTACTTGTTTGAAGGCAGCAGCATTTTCATTACTTGTTTAAAGGCAGCAGCATTTTCATTACTTGTTTGAAGGCAGCAGCGTTTTCATTACTTGTTTGAAGGCAGCGGCATTTTCATTACGTGTTTGAAGGCAGCAGCATTTTCATTACTTGTTTGAAGGCAGCAGCATTTTCATTACTTGTTTCAAGGCAGTGGCATTTTCATTACTTGTTTGAAGGC
Organism: Conus canariensis; assembly: GCA_033310375.1. NCBI lineage: Eukaryota > Metazoa > Mollusca > Gastropoda > Neogastropoda > Conidae > Conus > Conus canariensis. The sequence continues at coordinate 9,816 of JAMYXO010002326.1, forward strand.
AGCGGCATTTTCATTACGTGGTTGAAGGCAGCGGTATTTTCATTACTTGTTTGAAGGCAGCGGCATTTTCATTACGTGTTTGAAGGCAGCAGCATTTTCATTACTTGTTTGAAGGCAGCAGCATTTTCATTACTTGTTTGAAGGCGGCAGTGTTTTTCATTACTTGTTTGAAGGCAGCGGCATTTTCAATACTTGTTTGAAGGCAGTGACATTTTCATTACTTGTTTGAAGGCAGCGGCATTTTCATTACTTTTTTTTAAGGCAGCAGTGTTTTCATTACTTGTTTGAAGGCAGCGGCATTTCATTATTTGTTTGAAGGCAGCGCATTTTTATTACTTGTTTGAAGGCAGTAGCATTTTCAATACTTGTTTGAAGGCAGCTGCATTTTCATTACTTGTTTGAAGATGGCAGCATTTTCATTACTTGTTTGAAGGCAGCGGCATTTTCATTACTTGTTTTAAAAGCAGCAGCATTATCAATACTTGTTTCAAGGCAGCAGCATTTTCAATACTTGTTTGAATGCAGCTGCATTTTCATTACTTGTTTGAAGGCAGCAGCATTTTTATTACTTGTTTGAAGGCAGCGGCATTTTCATTACTTGTTTTAAGGCAGCAGTCTTTTCATTGCTTGTTTGAAGGCAGCGGCATTTTCATTACTTGTTTGAAGGTCCCTGCATTTTCATTACTTTTTTGAAGGCAGTGGCATTTTCATTACTTGGTTGAAAGCAGCATCATTTTCATTACTTGTTTGAAGGCAGCGGCATTTTCATTACTTGTTTGAAGGCAGCGGCATTTTCATTAATTGCTTGAAGGCAGTGACATTTTCATTACTTGGTTGAGGGCAGCTGCATTTTCATTACTTGCTTGAAGGAAGCGGCATTTTCATTACTTGTTTGAAGGCAGATGCATTTTCATTACTTGTTTGAAGGCAGCAGCATTTTCATTACTTGGTTGAAGGCGGCTGCATTTTTCCTGCCACACATGGTATTGGACAGGGTCATCAGAAGAAAAAGAAAATTCACGACAGAGACTTGCAGTTAGTTACAAACATGTCATGAGCCATGAGACCCTCTTCTTAAATTCTTTCATCTTAGTCATTCACCAGCTTTAAATTCTTTCATTGTAGTCATTCACCAGCCTTAAATTCTTTCATCTGTGTCATTCACTAGCTTTAAATTATTTCATCTTAGTCATTCACCAGCTTTGAATTCTTTCATTGTAGTCATTCACCAGCTTTAAATTCTTTCATTGTTGTCATTCACCAGCTTTAAATTCTTTCATTGTTGTCATTCACCAGCTTTAAATTCTTTCATTGTAGTCATTCGCCAGCTTTGAATTCTTTCATTGTAGTCATTCACCAGTTAATGTTTTTTCATCTTAGTCACTCACCCGCGTTAAATTATTTCATCTTAGTCATTCACCAGCATTAAATCATGCGCAGTGGGGTCTCCAATCCTAGCTGATGTGGTGTGGCCTATATGGACTAATTCGCACGCAGTGACACCTCGCTGATAAAAGTGAAACTGAAACTGAAAGTACTAACATTCACTGAATGATGATTGGTTCCTCTGTGGACTCTTCAATATGAAAGTACTAACATGCACTGAATGATGATTGGTTCCTCTGTGGACTCTTCAATCTGAAAGTACTAACATGCATTGAATGATGATTGGCTGAAAGTACTAACATGCACTGAATGATGATTGGTTCCTCCGTGGATTCTTCAAACTGAAAGTACTAACATGCACTGAATAATGATTGGCTGAAAGTACTAACACTCACTGAATAATGATTGGCTGACAGTACTAGCATGCACTGAATGGTGATTGGCTGAAAGTACTAATATGCACTGAATGGTGATTGGCTGAAAGTACTAATATGCACTGAATGGTGATTGGCTGAAAGTACTAACATGCACTGAATAATGATTGATTCAAAGTACTAGCTTGCACTGAATGATGATTGGTTCCTCCATGGATTCTTCAAACTGAAAGTACTAACATGCACTGAATGATGATTGGCTGAAAGCACTAACATGCACTGAATGATGATTGGTTCCTCCGTGGATTCTTCAAAATGAAAGTACTAACATGTACTGAATGATGATTGGCTGAAAGTACTAACATGCACTGAATGATGATTGGTTCCTCCGTGGATTCTTCAAACTGACAGTACTAACATGCACTGAATAATGATTAGCTGAAAGTACTACCATGCACTGAATGATGATTGGCTGAAAGTACTATCATGCACTGAAGAATGATTGGCTGAAAGTACAAGCATGCATTGAATAATGATTGGCTAAAAGTAATAACATGCACTGAATGATGATTGGCTGAAAGTACTGACATGCACTGAATGATGATTGGCTGAAAGTACTAACATGCACTGAATGATGATTGGCTGAAAGTACTAGCATGCACTGAATTGATGATTGGCTGAAAGTACTACCATGCACTGAATAATGATTGGCTGAAAGTACTGACATGCACTGAATGATGATTGGCTGAAAGTACTAACATGCACTGAATTGATGATTGGCTGAGAGAACTATAAAATAGGCATTCTGGCTCACCCACCTCCGCCAGCTCCAACCGGCTAAAGCCGGTTTCGCTGTTGCTCCGCCGGCTTACCCAGAATGCCTATTTTATAGTTCTCTAATAGTAAACACTTTACAAACATACATAATGTGTAGGATTATCTGTTTTTAACACTAATTTAGAAAACTTTTGAGACTTAAGTTTTTGCTTAATCCTTCGTTTTTCTTGATCGTTTTCAATAACATCATTTTCACGCATACATTCATCAAACATCAAACATACATAATGTGTAGGATTATCTGTTTTATAGTTCTCTGTCACTGGACCGTTAAGAAGTAAACAAACAAAACAATGGGGACTTGGTTAACCATGCCTTTATTCTTAGGAGGGCTATTTGTCAACCAAGTTGGGATTTCATTCTATTGTGAGGAATGACTGGCTATTGAAAGCTATCTGAATAGGGAGTGTCTGAAAGGGGTGGGATGTGTGTTCACACAAGCGTAGAATCGTGGCACGTTGTTGAAGATTATTCTAAGCAGCCACCAAGTGCACTTATTAAAAGCTTGATTCAACAAACAAGACAATTGTATAAAGTACACCGGCGGCCGCCTGAATAGGCAGCCTGTTGAATAGGACGTGACAAAGCGACGGTCCACCTAGACCGCGGCCGTTAAAGCGTGGCTTTCTGCTATAGGCTGTGACGTGTGCCTGTTTAATATTCATTTCACGCGCTCTAGCTAGAGCGCGGCCGTTCCCTGCTGTGGCTCTTGAGAAGATCGTGTTTCAAGCTGCATTGGTAGTTGAATGGGAGTGGACCAATACTGCCTTATCTCCTCACTATATGAAAACATTGCTTTTAGTTCTTTTCTCATGGAGTAGACTTCAATGAAATAGCAATTCTTGATGTACGGTTTGTGATTCAAGAAGTTCTATCTCTAATTCAGAAGAGATACTGTCTTGCGACATAACACAACACTTTCTAACTGAAAACACGACTGCACTGCACACCCGCAAATGACAAGACAGCTAGGTTTAGTTGCTAACAACACAAGCGCTGGGCGGAAATGTCGTCACTGTTACTAATCAGCTGATTCTATCTAGTCTTGTGATTGGGGGAAGGTAAGAAACATGTTTTGATATGTTTAGAAATTTAGCCGCCTAAATTTATACAATGACGTCTAACGCCTGTACTGAACGACGCCGTCTAAATTTATACAATGCTGCGTGGCGGCCTGACGCCCTTATGTGTAACTTGACACGAACTAGCAAACAGTGCGGCGCTTCGACTCGGCTATTGTGCAGTTGAGTAAGCCGTGGCCAGACATGTCTGACCTAGATACTACATAAAGGCAGAAGGGAGTTGTCTCCCCGGAAAAGAATGTAACAATTAATTGTGAAAAAAAATCGTCATTAAGTCGTTCTAGGTTCTTATTCAAGTTGGCATCACGTTCTTATTTAAGTTCTTAACAAGTTTTTATTCAAGTTCTTAACAAGTCAACATCAAGTTCTTAACAAGTTCTTATTCAAGTACTTATTCAAGTTCTTAACAAGTCGTCATCAAGTCGTCATTAAGTTCTTATCAAGTCGTCATTAAGTTCTTATCAAGTCGTCATTAAGTTCTTATTTAAGTTTTATCAAGTCGTCATCAAGTCGTTATTAAGTTCTTATTCAAGTCACTTATAATTATTTATTAAGTTCTTGAAATATTATTCCATCTGAAATGGATCAAAATGATCTTTTGTTGTTGGCGGTTCTGGCATGCTTTTTTGTTTGGCTTCTGTATTTAGTGGTTGAGATTTTTTTGACTGCTTTGGTTTTTGCTGGCGTTGTTTATATGTTTTATAAACGTAATAACCACCCCCACCAACAGCAATGACGCCAAAAATGCTAACTCTTTTAATCCAAATAATCCATGTCGACTTTGGTGTTGTAGGTCTTGAATCAACTTGTGTATTTACAGCTGGCATTGAAACAACTGTTGGCGTTGGCGGTGTTATGTTTTCATTATGAGTTATATTCTGTGATTGCAACATTAATTTTTTTTGTTTGTTCCACTCTGCTAATTTTTTTCCTGCTGCAACACGCCCAGGATGAGGAGGCTTTTTACTGGTCACTTTCTCCATCAATGTTTTCTGCTGATTTTCTGGCTCGGTCATTTTGAAGGGAAACAAAATCTATATGATTAAAAGTAATTAATCCCATGATTAATGGCGACAATAATGTTCCAAATCTGTAATATAGTTCACATCCTAGAGACTCTAATGACTTTGTTAAAACTGGATCCTGCGTTAAATCATACATAAAATCTTGTTCAGAATCAATGGGCGCAAATCTACTAACGAGTTTAGTGTACAAACTAAGAACAGTTTGTCCAACACTTTTGACCATTCTTGACCCCAGTTGCGCTTCATACCTGTTGTGATACTTTACAATGTCTTGCGTTGACATCTGTTGAATCTGTTCTATGCTGAATTCATTTCCAAGGTACTGTTTTGTTTTTCCACACGCCGCCAAAGAATACAGCCTTTCCTTTTGGCGCATAATAGCTTGGTCATCAACTTGATCATTTGTAAGTTCAGGAAGTAAATCATCGCAGTTCATGTTTTATTAATGAATAAATATTATTTTATTTTTTAAAAATGAGCACCGAAAAAACTATTACTAACCTTGTATACCATTCTGCTGTTATTGGAGGCCTAAGTGTAGGATACACAATGCTTGGTAAAAGCCTGTTAAAAATAAAACCAGCAGATCTTGGCAAACTAGACTTTGAAGACTCAGCAAAGCTGATTGCTGTTATTACAGCTTCATTTGCTACGAAAGATTTTCTAGTTAAGCAAGGAATAATTCCAGACAGTATCATATGTAAAATTAAAAAAATACATTTATAAAAATGGCTTCACTCGTAATGATGATTGGTGGCGCTGTGGTTAATGCGCTTGCTTTTAGCGGAAGTAATTACGCATTTAGTAAACTACAAAATAACAATGAGAGAAAAAGACATAACAGAGCTATGGAGCAACTAGCTGCTGCACAAGACACCTATGAAAAGCAAAGAATGGAGCAGTTAGATTTTATTAACGACAGACTTAAACAACAGGGACATGCAGCTTACACATTTAAAGATGTTGATCAAGCAATAAAAGAATATTATCTTGTAACAGGCAAGCCAATCGAGACATTGCCTCCACCAAAATTCAGCGATTTTTATCAACCATCAGAAAAACAAAAGATGCAAGAAATATTGTTTATTGCCTTTGGCATGACCGTTGTGTATTTTGTTGCACATAATATTGGCTGAATAAAAAATGAACAAGATCTATTATTCGCCAAAAGGATATTGGAAGGGAATAACAGCAATTAAAAAGCTTAGCCAAGCAGCGGGAGTCAGTGAACAAACAGCAAAAGAATGGTTATCTAAACAAGCGATTTGGCAAATTTATTTACCAGCGCCTAAACGAATACAAAGACCACACTTTGTCAACACAATACCGAACGACACCCATCAAATGGATCTTCTATATTTACCCCATGATACGATTAGACGAAAAAGATTTAAGTACGCACTTACAGTCATTGATATAGCTTCAAGATACAAAGATGCGGAACCATTAACACAAAAGAGTGCTTCTGCTGTTGCTGTCGCTATACAACTGATATATCAACGAGGACCCTTAACTTATCCTCGCATGATTCAAGTCGATGATGGGAAAGAATTTAAAGGACAAGTGAATCAATTATTGTTAAAACATAGAGTTACCATTAAAAGAGGCATTCCGGGTGTTCACAGATCACAGGGTTTGGTTGAAAACTTTAACAAACAGTTATCTGAAAGACTTTTCTCCTACCAGTATCACAGAGAGCTGATTGACAATTCTCGCAACACAGAATGGGTTAGAAGACTGCCCTCAGTTTTGCGCGCAATGAATAATGAAGAATTTAAAGGTTTAAAACCAGTACAAGCAATCAGAAAACAAACAATAAATGTTGTTGAAGGAGAGTCTTCATCAAGCAAACTATTACCATTTGGTTTGAAAGTAAGGTACCTTTATTCGCCGGGAGAAGCAGAAGGGGACACTCGCATCAGGGCAACAGATCCAGTTTGGAGTGTTGATCCATATGAGATAAAAAAAATTGTGAAAATGAATCCACCGTGTATTATTTACGAGAAACTGACACAACAAAACGGCCGGCCCCTCAAAGATCTTTTGTGAAGGAAGAACTGCAGATAATCCCTCCAGACACAGTTCCAGTCGCTTAATTATTTTTTAATTTAAATTAAAATGGCGGCAAGAATGGAAAAGGAAGAATCCTTACGTAAAATGGCACTGGAAGCAAGAATGGTGAAGGAAGAGTCCTTAGAAATAATGCGAGAAATATTTGATTATAATCTTGCTATTAGACTAATATTTAAGAAGATTGATTATGCCATGCTAGACAAAACCTCAAATTTTGATTGTGAATATATTAAAAAAATTCGAGCGCATTTAGCAGTAATGAAAAATAATTTGGTTGAATTGGGTGATGATATAGTTAAGCTTAACGAACTGTTTTAATCTACGCAAATACATTTGGGTTTAAAATGGAAGCTCAAAGGGAAATGGCGGAAATGACAAAGGAAAAGTCTTTAAAATTAATGCAAGATTTATTTGAGTATCAGTATATCATTAAAGAAGTATTTGAGAAGATTGACAATCCTTGGCTAGAACAATCGCCAGACAATCGCTTTAAACCCCAAAGCTTTTATTTTGATTTATGGGTATGGGAACATGAATATTGCGAAATGACAAAAAAAATTAAAGCACATCTAGCATTAATAAAATAATATTAATTTTGCTAAATTAGATGATGATATAATTGAACGTGCGATTGCTGAAAAATATAAGCCCATATGATTATACTATTCTCCAATGACCAATTGCATATGAAAATTCTGGATTAACAAATACTCTTTTTGTGTTAGTGCGGTCAAGAGACCGTTTTGTTACAACAGTTGTGTTAATCTCATGCAGATTAGATCGCAGCTTGTAATTGTCATGATGAAAAGTCTTATTGCCAAACAATGCTTCTTTGTAGTTGTCATGTGATATGCTTGACTGCACAACACTACGAGATATTCCCTTTGCTTTTTTAACAACTTTTTTTTGGCTTGAAAGACTGTACATTTTCGACCTCAAACCAACAAACTCCTTGATCACACCTCCAGATAATTCATCCTTCATCTTACCTAAAACCTTCTTATTAATAACTGAATGCAAAGGTGAATCTTTAGGGTAATCAGATGTGTCGTACCATCCTGCATGCCCTTTAGCTACTTCTAATTCCATGTCTTTATAGATATCTTCAGTAGGGATGTCGATTACAAAGGAATCTGTATCTGTGTAAAGTACTTTGGACTCAGGATACAAGGGCTTAAAGTAGTCGTAAAGAAATTCTAACATCAAAAGCTTCGACAGCTCTAAAACAGTAAACCCAATAAAAACGGGCTTATCCAATTTGACTTTCTTTTTTTTCATCATTATGCCAAAAAGCTGATCATGAAATCTTCTGAAGTCCTGATAATTAGGTTTTGAAGTCAACTTAATTGCAACGTTTTCTCTGGTGACCAATCTAACATCTTTACGCTTGTGCGGATTTTCCATAGTCTTTCCAAAACAGCTGTTGTTCATCAACTTGAAAAAGTCTTTTTCTGAAGCATCTGTGGATTTAGTTCTGAGATCAGTGTTCTTCATTATGTATGGTTTCATGAACTGTTCTTGATCAAAAGCAATTATACGATGAACAGCTGTCAACTTCAAACCATGTCTTAAATAAAATTGAAGAAGTCTGTAATGACAGACATAATTTTTTTTTGTCACGAAGATTAGGCACAAGTTTAGGTGGTTCTGTCATTGACACTTTTAGACTTTCTGCCGCTAATGGATAGTCATTATGGTATCATGAAGTTCATGAGGATATTCTAAATCAACTTCTAGAATGAGACCTCTTTTACGATCAGCTTCTAGAGTAGGTAGCCATTTTAAAAACTTTTGAATGTCTTTGAGTCCTGTGTACATTTTAAAGTTGCGTAATGGAAGTGATTGCGCCATTGCCCATCCATACAGATTGTTTGCATCTAAATACATGAGATAGTTAGACCTTTTACTTGGATCATTTTGTCCCGTATTTGTTGTTTGGGTTTACAGTAATGGTGGGACGCCATACTAAATTTCCCCCCGCAAACCGTTTTCAATCATCTGAAGCATTGGAAAGGGCAAAACAAAAAGGAATTTGTACCCAGTAAAATTTTAAGGAAAGGGGTCCCCCTCATCCCGGCGCAGAAATTAATGCGCGGATCTTGACTATAATTTTTTCATGCAGGGCTTTCTGTTTAAATTTTCAAGGGCTCCGCCAACAAACAAATACCGCCATTAAATAGGAATCCCTGATAGGGCTCCCCTTGTTTTAATCTAACTTCTGCCCCCGCATCTTGAGCATGGGAAATCAGAATCATTTATGTCCCTTTTTTCCCCAAGACTAAAAAAGAACGCCCCTTTAGGGGGAAGGGGGGGTTTCCAAACCCCTTTCCCCTGGTTTAGTCCCCATAAGGGTAAACGCCCTTTCTAAAAAGGTTGGGGCAAAAAATTCTTCTGTTATTGGGGCAGGACTTTAAGGACATAGGCCCGTGACTCTATGTACCATCAGGGGTTGATAGAGTCTAAAAAAAAAATTTTTTTAAAGTGAAAAAACATGTATTTTCTGGGTGGGTGGCAAATTTCATGACACCCGAAAAAAGTGTTACTGCTTTCATTATAAGGTGAGAGTCGTAACCTCGAAATTTGAAAGAATATAGGAAACTTTCCAATTCTTTTTTTCAAAATTTAGTTTTAAGATTTCAATTTTTTATGTGTTTCTCCCCCTAAATTTCCCTAAAGTGATAAAGGTCTCTTACTGTTGGATTTCTTTGGGTGGCAAAAAACCCCCCCAAATCCAAAAAGTTTTTTGGCTGAGTCATACGTTTTGGTCTTCAGGGGGTTTATTTTTGATTTAGGAAGTTTATTAGAACAGGCATTACGAACTTTCTTTCATGCGTTTTAAAAATTTTTGCCGGGATTTGGGGCCTCTGTATAATTTGGGGTTTGAATGGGCCCCCTCTCCGCCAACAAAATTTAAGGCAAAAAGAAAAAAAAACTGGTTTTTATCTTTTTTAAAATGTTTTTGGAAAAATTTGGGGGTTCCTTCTTTAAAGGGAAAAATAAGGTTTTAAATCTGCGTAAACATCTATGGAAATTTTAAGGTTTTTTTTTTTTAAAACTAAACCCTTTCTGCCTTCTCGGGGGTAATTATTTTGGGATTCCCGTCAATGGGGTAAAACAATGTTTTACATGTTCCTGCGCCCTTTAACCGGGCGGAATTTTTTGTTTTTAAAAATTTTTTTACAAAATTTTTTGGTTTTCTATGTTGTTTTGTTTATGCACTAGTAATCTACTCATTGTGCGTATTAGGTGTAGTGCAACCCATTAAGGGTTTGATTAGGGGTTAAAAAATCTCATGGTTTTGGTTGGTTCGCCCATTGTTTGGGCTGTTTTTTTGACACCCCTAATTGGGGGGAAGGGTTTGGGTTTTTCGACCATTTGTAGGGCATTAAAAGTTTTTTGGGGGATTTTGTTTTTTAAACTGATCAATTTTGTCACAGCCTAGGGAAAATTCCCAAAGGCCCTTAAAGTTAAGTCATTGGCCCCTGTAAATAGTTAGATACTTCTTTGCATTTTTTTGGAAAAATGCAAACCCAGCAAAAACGCACCATTTTTTTCCCCAAAAGGTAAAAAAAATTTTTTTTTCCCCCCTTTTTTTTCCCCCCCTTTGAAATTTAATTTTTTTTTCCCCCCTTTTTAAAATTTTCATTTTTACTGTTAACCCCTTTGGGGGGCCCCCCCTTTAAAAAAAAAAAACCTTTTTTGGGTTTTTTTCCCCTTTTTTGTTTTAAATTTTAAAAAATTTTTTCCCTTTCCTTTTTTTTTGGGGTTTTTCCCCCCCCTTTTTTTTTTTCCCCTTTTTTTAACCCCCAAAAAAAAAACTAAGTTTCCTTTTTTTTTGGGCCCGGGGGAAATTAAAAAATTTTTTTTTTTTTTCCGGGGAAACCCCAAAAAAAATTTTTTTTTTTCCCTTTTTCCCCTTTTGGGGAAATTTAAAAAAAAAATTTTTTTTTTTTTCCCTTTTTTTTTTTTGGGGGGGGGGTTTTTTAAAATTTTTTTTTTTTGGTTTTGGAAGGGGAAACCCCCAAGGGGATTGGGGGGGGAAAAAAAAATTTTGGGGGAAAAAGGGGGAAAAAAAATTTCCCGGGGGGTTTTTTTTGGGGGGTTTTAAAGGGGGAAAAGGGGGGTTTTTAAAGGGGGAAAAAAAAAAATTTTTTAAAAAATTTTCCCCGGGGAAAAACCCGGGGGGAAAAACCCCCCCGGGGGGGAAATTTGAATTTTTTTTTCCCCCCCCCAGGGGCCCCCCCCCAAAAAATTTTTTCCCCCTTTTTTTTTTTTTCCTTTAAAAGGGGGGAAGGGTTTTTAAAAACCCCCAAAAAAGGGGGGGTTTTTTTTTTCCCCCCCCCCCGGGGGGTTTTTTTTTTAAAAAAACCCCAAAAAATTTTCCCCCCCTTTTTTCCCCCCAAAAAAAAAATTTTTTTTTTTTTCCCCCCCCTTTTTTTCCCCTTTTTTTATTTTTATTTTTCCCCTTTTTCCCTTTCCCCATTTTTTTTTTTCTTTTCCCCCCCTTTTTTTTTAATTCCCCCTTGGGGTTTTTCCCCCCCCCCCCCTTTTAAATTTTAAAAAATTTCCCCCCCTTTTTAAACCCTTTTTTTAAAAAAAAAAAGGGGGGTTTTTTTTCCCCCCAAAAAAAAAAAAAAAAAAAAAAAAAAAAAAACCCCCCCCCCCCCGGGGGCCCCCCCCCCGGGGGGGGAAAAAAAAAAAAAAATTTTTTTTTTAAAACCCCCCCCCCTTTTTTTAAAAAACCCCCCCCCCAAAAAAAAAAAAAAAAAACCCCCCCAAAAAAAAAACCCCCCCCCGGGGCCCCAAAACCCCCCCCAAAAAAAAAAAAAAAAAAAAAAAACCCTTTTTCTTTGGAAAAAAAAATTTTTTTTTTTCCCCCGGGGAAGGCCCCCCAAAAAACCCCCCCTTAACCCCAAACCCCCCCCCCAAATTTTTTTTCCCGGGGGGGAAAAGGAAATTTTTTGGGGGGGGGGTTGGGGCCCAAAAAAAAAAATTCCTTTTTTTTTTGGGTTTTTAAAGGGGGGTTTTTTTTTTTTTGGGGGGTTTTTAAAAAGGGGGGGTTTTTTTTTCGGAAAAATTTTTTTGGGGGGGGGGAAAAATTTTTTTAAAAAAAAATTTTTTTGGGGGTTTTTTTTTAAAAAAATTTTGGGGGAAAAAAAAAAAAGGGAAAAAATTTTTTAATTTTTTTTTTTTGGGGAAAAAGGGGGTTTTTTTTCCCTTCCCCCGTTTTTTTGGGGGGGGGGCCCTTTTTTTTTTTAAATTTTTTTTCCCCGGGGGGGGGGGGTTTTAAAGGGGTCGGGGGTTTTAACCCCCCCCTTTTTTTTTCCAAAAAATTTTTTTTCCCCAAGGGGTTTTAAAAAAAAGGGGGGGGGGGGGGGGGGTTTTAAAAAATTTTTTAATTTTTCCCCCCCCTTTTTTCCCCTTTTTTTTCCCCCCCCCTTTTAAAAAAAATTTTTTTTTCCCCCCCTTTTTTGGGGGGGCCCCCCCAAAAAAAATTTTAAAAAAAAAACCCCCCCAAAAATTCTTTTAAAAAAAAATTTTTTTTTTAAAAAAAGGGTTTTTTTTTTTTTTTTTCCCCCCCCTTTTTTTTTTTTGTTTGGGAAATTTTTTTTGCCCCGGGGGGGGGGGAAAAAAAAAAATTTTTTTCCCCCCCCCCCAAAAAAAAAAACCCCCCCAAAAAACCCCCTTTTTTTAAAAATTTTTTTTTTTTAAAAACCTTGGGAAAAAGGGGGCCCCCTTTTTAAAAATTTTTAAATTTTTTTAAAAAAAAATTTTTTAAAAAAAAATTTTAAAAAATTTTTTTTTTAAAAAAACCCCCCCTTTTTTTAATGGGTTTTTTTGGGGAAAAAATTTTTTTAAAAAATTTAAATCCCCCTTTTTTTTTTTTTTTAAAAAAAAAAGGGAAAATTTTTTTAAAAAATTGGAAGGGGGGGGGGAAAAAAAACCCCCCCCCCCCCCCCCCAAATTTTTTGGGCCCCGGGGGGGGGTTTTTTCCCCCCCTAAATTAATTTTAAAAAACCCGGGGAAAAAAAAAAAATTTCCCCCCCCCCCCCCTTTTCCCCCCCCCGGTTAAAAAAAAACCCCCTTTTTTTTCCCCCCCCCCCCTTTTTAAACCCTTTTTAAAAAAAAAACCCCTTTGGGGGAAAACCCCGGGAAAAAGGGGGGTTTTTGGGGGGCCCCCAAAAAATTTTTTCCCCCTTTTTAAAAAGGGGGTTTTTAAAAACCCCGCCCCCCCCGGGGGGGGGGGGGGGGTTTTTTTTTGGGGGGGGGGGGAAAAACCCCCCCCCGGGGGAAAAAAGGCCCAAAAACCCCCAAAAAAAATTTTTTTCCCCAAACCCCCTTTTAAAAAAAAAAAAAATTTTTTTTTTTTGGGGGGTTAACAAACCTTTAAAAAAAAGGAAAAAAAAAAAAAAAAAAGGGAAATGAGACCACCTTTTGGGGGGAAAAAAAAAAAAAAAGAAGGGGAAAAGGGGGGAAAAAAAAAAAAAAAAAAGGGGAAAAAAAAGAAAAAGGGGGAAAAAAAAACAAAAAACAAAAAAAACCCCCCCAAAAAAAAGAAAAAACCCCCAAAAAAGGGAAATTTTTGGGGGAAAAAAAAAAGGGTTAAAAAACAAAGGGGGGAAAAAGGGGTTTTTTTTTAAAAAACCAATTTAAAAAATTTTTAAAAAAAATTTTTTTGGAAAAAAAAAAAAGGGGAAAAAAAAGGGGGGGGGGAAAAAAGGGGGGAAAAAAAAAATTTTTTAAAAAAAAAAAAAAAAAAAAACTTTTTTTTTAAAAAAAAAAAAAAAAAAAAAAAAAAAAAAAAAAGGGGGTTAAAAAAAAAAAAAAAAAATTTTGGGGGGGGGGGAGGGGGGGGGGGGGTTTGGGGGGGGAAAAAGGGGGCCCCAAAAAAGGGGGGAATTTTCCTTTTTGGCCCCCCAAAAAAAAAAAACTTTTTTTTTTTAAAAAAAAAAATTTGGGCCCGAAGGGAAAAAAAAACCAAAAATTGCCAAAAAAGGGGGGGAAAAAATTTTTTGGGGGAAAAAAGGGGGGAAAAAAAAAAAAAAATTTTTTAAAAAGGGGGGGAAAAGGGGGAAAAAGGGAAAAGATTTTTTGGGGGAAAAATTAAAAAAAAAAAGGGGGGGGTTTTTTTTTAACCCCCCCAAACCCAAAAAAAAAAAAGGGGGGGGGAAAAACCCCCCCGGGGGGGTAAAAAGGGGAAGGGAAAAAATTTAAAAACCCAAAAAAAAAACCCCCCCCCCCGGGGGGGAAAAAAGGGAAAAAAAAAAAAAAAAATTTTTTTTTTTTTTAAAAAGGTTTAAAAAACCGAATCCAAACCAAAAAATTTTTTTTTTTAAAAACCCCCTTCCGTTCCCCCCAAAAAAAAGGGGGGGGTTTTTGGGAAACCCCCCCCACAAAAAATTTTTTTTAAAAACCCCCCCGGGGGCCCCCAAAAAAAAGGAACCTTTTTAAAAAACCCCGGGGTTTAAAAAATCTTTTAAAGGTTTTTTAAAAGGGGGTTAAAAAAGGGGTTTTGGGGGTTTTTTTAAAAAAAGGGAAGGGGGGGGGGGGGTTTGGGGGGGTTTTTTTTGGGGTTTGGGGAAAAAAAAAGGGTTTTTTTTTTTTTTTGGGTTTTAAATTTTTGAAAAAGGAATTTTTTTTTTTTCCCCCCCCCTTTTTTCCCCCCCCAAAGGGCCCCTTTTTTTCTCAAAAAAAAAAAAGGGAAAAAAGGAAAAAAAATTAAAAAAAAAATAAAAAAAAAGGGGAAAAAAAAA
>JAMYXO010002327.1:2500-24339 GCA_033310375.1 Conus canariensis
GTTTGTTATGTTTGTCGTGTATTGATGCGCACGCGCGGGAGCGCGCGTGTGTGTGTGTGTGTTGGGTGTGTGTGTGTGTGTGTGTGTGTGTTGTAGTACGCATGCACATGTGTGCTTGAGGACAGCGATTCCTCGGAATTTACTTCTTTTTTTTTTTTGTAGTACAAAATTAATAATCGTTCTTTCCTTGAGTTAAGGGAAACTATCATTAATCAGATAAAAAAAAAAAGTAGTCGCGATTTATAGATAACAAATAGGTAAACCAAAACATCCATCGATCAGTCAGTCAGTCGAGCAGTTTAATAATCAGTCACTTGGATACGCGTGTATTCTGCCATTAATGTAACTTCAAAATCTGTCCATAGTTTCTCTGGCAGCGACTTCAAACAGTTCATACTGTCCTAACCGGCTACACAAAATAAACACGACGCGCTTCATGTATGAACGGCTCACTTGTAATGTATAAAATTGCTCGCAAACTGCAAGATCCCTTTTGGCAAGATTTCCGCCCCTTCGCCTTATCTGTCAGACTTGTTATTTTTAAAGGCAGGAAAATGACATGGAATTTGCGAAGAGAAACGAAATATATGTTGGAAATAATTCGTTTTTTTACCATCTTCATCTGTACAAGAAGAGAATCTTCCTGTTACATGTTGAAGCTGTTGTATCGAATTTTCGTTGGTATTGTATGCCCCCAAAGCATGTAAGAACGTTGTCTATATATGCCCCATGGATCTTTGACGCCACGAAGCTCTTTACTGTGGAGAGCAGAGGAGTACGAAGGAACATCTTCCCTTTAATTATCCTTTCCTCTACGGTCTTCGTTCTTCCTTGTCTGAACATGTCCTCACTGGCCTTTCTCTCGTTGTCCTCACTGGCCTTTCTCTTGTTGTCCTCACTGGCCTTTTTCTCGTTGTCCTCACTGGCCTTTCTCTCGTTGTCCTCACTGGCCTTTCTCTTGTTGTCCTCACTGGCCTTTCTCTCGTTGTCCTCACTGGCCTTTCTCTCGTTGTCCTCACTGGCCTTTCTCTCGTTGTCCTCACTGGCCTTTCTCTTGTTGTCCTCACTGGCCTTTCTGTCGTTGTCCTCACTGGCCTTTCTCTCGTTGTCCTCACTGGCCTTTCTCTTGTTGTCCTCACTGGCCTTTCTCTCGTTGTCCTCACTGGCCTTTCTCTCGTTGTCCTCACTGGCCTTTCTCTCGTTGTCCTCACTGGCCTTTCTCTCGTTGTCCTCACTGGCCTTTCTGTCGTTGTCCTCACTGGCCTTTCTGTCGTTGTCGTCGTCGTCCTTGCTCACCATGTTCCCATCGTTCATTTTCTGACCATGTCTTCTTCCATCGTTTTCTTTCCCATGCCATTTTTCCCTTCTTTTTTTTTTTTTCTTCAGCGTACGCAGGCGGACACTCCCTGTATAGACAGGCAAGGATTAATCCCATCAACCCAACAAAGGGAGTGGAGTTTTGTGTGTATGACTGTTTTTTTTTTCTTTTTATCCCGCCATTAAGGCAGACATACTCCAACTTCGGTGAATCCCATGTCATTCATTTTTAACATTTTCATGGTTTTGAAGATGTGACGTCCTCGTTCGCCCTTTCTCCCTCACCATCTCTCATCCGTCCTTTCATTCCTCACCGTGTTTCATCTATTCATTCCTTCACTGTCATGTTCTCTAGTACTATGTCCTTTCTTACACGTGGTGTTCTTATACACCCGTTTCTTTCTCATCATGTCTTCGTGTGTTTTCCCTCCTCTCATTATGTTTTCATATCCATCTTTACATTTCATATTGTCCTCACCCTTCTTTTTTTTTTCTCAGGGTGTCCATGGCCATCTTGCCTTTCTCATGATGCCCGCACTCCTCTTTCCGTTCGCTTGATGTCCCCGTCAGATTGTCCTGTCTACTTCCATCTGTCCTTTCTCACGATGTCGATATCTATTTCTGCATGTTATGATGTCCCCGTCAGATTGTCCTGTCTACTTCCATCTGTCCTTTCTCACGATGTCGATATCTATTTCTGCATGTTATGATGTCCCCGTCAGATTGTCCTGTCTACTTCCATCTGTCCTTTCTCACGATGTCGATATCTATTTCTGCATGTTATGATGTCCCCGTCAGATTGTCCTGTCTACTTCCATCTGTCCTTTCTCACGATGTCGATATCTATTTCTGCATGTTATGATGTCCCCGTCAGATTGTCCTGTCTACTTCCATCTGTCCTTTCTCACGATGTCGATATCTATTTCTGCATGTTATGATGTCCCCGTCAGATTGTCCTGTCTACTTCCATCTGTCCTTTCTCACGATGTCGATATCTATTTCTGCATGTTATGATGTCCCCGTCAGATTGTCCTGTCTACTTCCATCTGTCCTTTCTCACGATGTCGATATCTATTTCTGCATGTTATGATGTCCCCGTCAGATTGTCCTGTCTACTTCCATCTGTCCTTTCTCACGATGTCGATATCCATTTCTGCATGTTATGATGTCCCCGTCAGATTGTCCTGTCTACTTCCATCTGTCCTTTCTCACGATGTCGATATCCATTTCTGCATGTTATGATGTCCCCGTCAGATTGTCCTGTCTACTTCCATCTGTCCTTTCTCACGATGTCGATATCTATTTCTGCATGTTATGATGTCCCCGTCAGATTGTCCTGTCTACTTCCATCTGTCCTTTCTCACGATGTCGATATCTATTTCTGCATGTTATGATGTCCCCGTCAGATTGTCCTGTCTACTTCCATCTGTCCTTTCTCACGATGTCGATATCTATTTCTGCATGTTATGATGTCCCCGTCAGATTGTCCTGTCTACTTCCATCTGTCCTTTCTCACGATGTCGATATCCATTTCTGCATGTTATGATGTCCCCGTCAGATTGTCCTGTCTACTTCCATCTGTCCTTTCTCACGATGTCGATATCCATTTCTGCATGTTATGATGTCCCCGTCAGATTGTCCTGTCTACTTCCATCTGTCCTTTCTCACGATGTCGATATCTATTTCTGCATGTTATGATGTCCAGACCGATCCTTTGTATGTGACGTTCTCTGTAAGAGGCACGCTTTCGGGTGTCATTTTCCCTTTCCTTTCCTTTTTCATGATGTCATCATCTATCTTTCCGTGCTCAAGATGACCACACCCATCTTTCCCTTTCGGATGGTGTTTTTCCCGTCTTGTTTTGATTCCATATTGATTTGTCGTTTCTTCCCCTTCCTTTTTCATGATGTCATCATCTATCTTTCCGTGCTCATGATGACCACACCCATCTTTCCCTTTTGGATGGTGTTTTTCCCGTCTTGTTTTGATTCCATATTGATTTGTCGTTTCTTCCCCTTCCTTTTTCATGATGTCATCATCTGTCTTTCCGTGCTCATGATGACCACACCCATCTTTCCCTTTTGGATGGTGTTTTTCCCGTCTTGTTTTGATTCCATATTGATTTGTCGTTTCTTCCTCTTCCTTTTTCATGATGTCATCATCTATCTTTCCGTGCTCATGATGACCACACCCATCTTTCCCTTTTGGATGGTGTTTTTCCCGTCTTGTTTTGATTCCATATTGATTTGTCGTTTCTTCCCGTTCCTTTCTCATGATGTCATCATCTATCTTTCCGTGCTCATGATGACCACACCCATCTTTCCCTTTTGGATGGTGTTTTTCCCGTCTTGTTTTGATTCCATATTGATTTGTCGTTTCTTCCCCTTCCTTTTTCATGATGGCCTTATCCATGGTATCTTTGGATGTTAAAATCTTGATGTTGCCGTTTGTTATTGCTCCCCCATCATGTTGTCATTGATCTTCCTTGCAGTTTGTGATATCAGGGTTGTCCACTGTTTTTACTTGTTTGATAGTTCACTGGCCAGTTCAGGCCTGTCTACTTTTTTTTAAATAGTTGCTGAGAGAGGTACATTGGCTATATACGGGTTGTCTACTTATTACAGTTGTTTGAATAGGTACATTGGCTATATACGGGTTGTCTACTTATTACAGTTGTTTGAATAGGTACATTGGCTATATACGGGTTGTCTACTTATTACAGTTGTTTGAATAGGTACATTGCTATATACGGGCTGTCTACTTATTACAGTTGTTTGAATAGGTACATTAGCTATATACGGGTTGTCTACTTATTATTCACATGGAATATCCATGTGTCTGTGGAAAGCGTTTCGCTACCACCCGTGGCATGAAGATCCACAGAACAAAGATGGGATGTGTGAAGACTCATCTGAATGAGCAGCAGCGCACTGCATCAGCAGATAAGACGTCGGAAGACCAAGGCCAGGATTTAAACCACAGTGCCAAGGACATCCACGCTGTTGGTTCGGATGAGGAATTTGCACAGGCCCTCGATGCCAGGCGCCTGAAACTCAACCTGCCACGAGCAAACGAAACTGAAGATTGGGAGAAACTGGATGCAAAAATCGTCCAAAGACTCGATGCACTGATAGGGAAAAGCACCCTGGAACACAAACTAGCCACATATGGGGACATTGTGTATGCCACATGTAGAGACGCCTATGGAGCAAAACTACCCAAAGAGAAAACACCTCCAAAGAAATCCAGACGCCAAGAAAAGATGGACAAGATCAGGGTCCAAAAGAAAAACCTCAAGATGCAAATGAAGACCGCACTCCCAGCTGAAAAACAAGGCTTGGAAAAACTGTGGAAAGACCTGAAAGAAAAACACAGTGCCCTCAGCAAAGCGGAATCTGCGAGGAAGAGGAAGAGCAAAAAGAAGAAGACACAAGAGCACTTCTTCAGAGACCCCTTCCAGTTTGCCAGAACACTGTTTGAGCAGCCAAAATCTGGGACCCTAAGTGTGGACAAAGGAGTTCTTGAGCAGCATCTGAGGAAAACATACTCTGACCCACAGAGCAAAGCACCACTCGACATTCAAGGTCTGGTGTGGCCAACCAACCCTGAGGAACAGTTCAATGGCAAGCCTCCAACGTTGGCGGAAATCAAGAAGGTGGTCGACAAAGCCAGAGCCAAATCATCACCAGGGCCAAACGGAATACCTTACCAGCTTTACAAGAAATGTCCCAAGGTGCTGGAGTGGCTCCACAGGCTGCTGCGATCGGCTTGGAGAAACCAGAAGATCAGCGGCCAGTGGATGACGGCAGATGGTGTGTACATCCCCAAAGAGCAAAACTCAAGTGACATTAGCCAGTTCAGGCCAATATCACTACTGAACGTCGAAGGGAAAATCTTCTTCTCTGTCATGGCAGCAAGGCTGACCAAGTACCTGATGGAAAACAAGTACTTGGATGTGTCAGTCCAGAAAGGTGGCATCCCAGGCGTGGCGGGCTGTGTAGAACACGCCACAATGATCTGGGACGCAATCCAAAAAGCAAAAACAGAAAAGAGAGACCTGGACGTAGTGTGGCTTGATCTGGCAAACGCATATGGATCTGTGCCCCATGAGATGATACAGTTGGCTCTTGAGATGTACCATGTGCCAAAGAACATCCGCGACATGCTCAAGAAGTACTTCAATGGCTTCTCAATGCGGTTCTCTACCAAGGAGTACACAACAGACTGGATCAACTTGGAAGTGGGTATTGCAATGGGCTGTGCAATTTCCCCAATACTGTTCGTGCTGGCAATGGAACTCATCTTGAAAGCAGCAACAAACAACGCGAGACAAACAGACCTTGGCGATGGATACAAGATGCCTCCTCTCAAGGCCTTCATGGATGACACTACAGTGATTTCATCCAGAGAAGACGAGACACGTCATGTGCTGGAGAGGCTGGACGACATAGTTGCCTCATCCAGAATGAAGTTCAAGCCAAAGAAATCACGGAGTCTCTCACTGAGGAAAGGAAAAGTGGCCGGATCTGTGGTCTTCAGTGTTGCCAACCAGGCCATTCCAACAGTCACAGAAGAACCAGTCAAGAGCCTTGGAAGATGGTATGATGATACGCTGAAAGACACACAAAGAGCAAAAGAAACCAAGCAGATGGCGGAGGAAGGCTTGGAGACCATTGACCAGTGTGGGCTCCCTGGCAAATACAAGGTCTGGTGTCTGCAGTTCATGCTGATACCAAAGCTGCTATGGCCTCTGATGATATACGACATCTGCACCAGCATAGTGGAGGCAATGGAAGCCAAAATCAACAAGTTCACAAGGAAATGGCTTGGTGTCCCACCCTGTCTGACTGACATAGCGCTGTACTGTCGCCAAGCAAAGCTGAAACTACCCCTGAAATCCATCCTGGAGGAATACAAAGCAGGGAAGATCAGACTTCAAAGCATGCTGGAGGACTCAGGAGACAAGGTGGTAGAAGCAATTAAGCCCCAGCTGAAGACAGGCAGAAAATGGAAAGTTCAAGAGGCGATGGATTCTGCAAAAGAAAGTCTCAAGATCAGAGAAATAACAGGACACACACAGACCAACAGACAGGGACTGGGGTGACCAAAACTGAATGGTGGTCAAAGGCCAAAGGAAAAGCCAAAAGAGACATGATGATTCAGGAGATGAGAAAAGAAGAAGACCAAAAAAGACTCCAAAAAGCAGTCCAGCAGAGCCAGCAAGGGCAATGGACAACGTGGGAGAATGCACTCCAAAGAAGTCTCACTTGGAATGACATTTGGCACATGGCCCCTCTCAGGATCAGCTTCATTCTCAGATCTGCATATGACCTTCTGCCCTCAAATGCAAACCTGGTGAAGTGGGGGAAAACAGACGATCCTGCATGCCCCCTCTGCCATGAAAAACAAACAGTGGAGCATGTCCTAAGCTCATGTAAAGTAGCCCTGGCTCAAGGAAGGTACACATGGAGGCACAACCAAGTGCTCAAAGAAATTGTACAAGTAGTCTGGGCTAGTACCAACACCACAAAAGGGAAAATCAGGACTCCAAAAGCACCCGCAACATTCTTCACGGCAGGAGGCAGCAAATCATGGCCAAGAACAACAGTGCCACTCGAAACATGCAGGCAGAGTCTGCTGGACGGGGCAGATGACTGGGAGTGCACTGCAGACCTCCAGAATGGAAGAGTCACCCAGAGATCATCAGCAAGAGTGGCATGAGACCAGACATAGTAGTCCACTCTAAGTCAATCAAGCAGCTGATCATGATCGAGCTCACGGTGCCATATGAGAACAGAATGGAGTCAGCTCAAATCTACAAGACTGAAAAGTATGCTGATCTGGCAAACAGCCTGAGGAGAGAAGGCTATCAGGTCAAAGTCCTCACTGCAGAAATTGGAGCTAGGGGGTTTGTAGGAACGTCTGCATACAGCCTCATGAAACAGCTCTCAGTTGCAGGGAAGGAAAAAACCAGAGCCCTGAAAGCAATGGCAGAAGCGGCAGAGAGGTGTTCAAGCTGGATCTGGTCAAGGAGGAACAAAAGTGAACTTCATAAGGCTTAATTTCCCTACAAATATCAGGTGTCCCTGTGGCTCAGTGGTTAAAGCGCGAGTCATTAAGTGGAAAATGAGCATGTCCAGAGGGTCATGGGTTCGAATCCCAGCCATGGCTCGTCCCAAGATGGGAAAAAAAGGGGCAGCAGAGGGACATCCGGAGTCATGAACCGGGTGTGGCCCAACCCCCCTAGAGTGTCAGGAGATAAGGGCCGAAACACTTGCTTGAAGGGGGCTTCTCTTCTGAGGACTCTCTGCTGCCACGCTCTCCACGAGTTTCTTTCTACTTACAGTTGTTTGAATAGGTACATTGGCTATACATGGACTGTCTACTTATTACAGTTGTTTGAATAGGTACATTGGCTATACACGGGCTGCTACTTATTACAGTTGTTTGAATAGGTACATTGGCTATACACGGGCTGCTACTTATTACAGTTGTTTGAATAGGTACATTTAGGCGTGATGTCCACATGCGCCATAACTTACGTGACAGGTAAGAATATAACATTTCAGATTGCACGTGTGTGGGCGGGGAAGGTGGAACACGGGGAAGGGGGAGAATAAGGCATTAACATGGCAGTGAGGATGACAGTTTTTATGTAAGTTGCATCGCTGCTGGGTCAAACAGGCCTCATGTTGTTTTCGGTGTGGAATATCCGTTCATATATGGCACCATGTTATTTTCGGTGTGGAATATCCGTTCATATCTGGCACCATGTTCTTTTCGGTGTGGAATATCCGTTCATATCTGGCACCATGTTCTTTTCGGTGTGGAATATCCGTTCATATCTGGCACCATGTTCTTTTCGGTGTGGAATATCCGTTCATATCTGGCACCATGTTGTTTTCGGTGTGGAATATCCGTTCATATCTGGCACCATGTTGTTTTCGGTGTGGAATATCCGTTCATATCTGGCACCATGTTCTTTTCGGTGTGGAATATCCGCTCATATCTCGCACCATGTTGTTTTCGGTGTGGAATATCCGTTCATATCTGGCACCATGTTCTTTTCGGTGTGGAATATCCGTTCATATCTGGCACCATGTTCTTTTCGGTGTGGAATATCCGTTCATATCTGGCACCATGTTGTTTTCGGTGTGGAATATCCGTTCATATCTGGCACCATGTTGTTTTCGGTGTGGAATATCCGTTCATATCTGGCGCCATGTTCTTTTCGGTGTGGAATATCCGCTCATATCTCGCACCATGTTGTTTTCGGTGTGGAATATCCGTTCATATCTGGCACCATGTTGTTTTCGGTGTGGAATATCCGTTCATATCTGGCACCATGTTCTTTTCGGTGTGGAATATCCGTTCATATCTGGCACCATGTTGTTTTCGGTGTGGAATATCCGTTCATATCTGGCACCATGTTGTTTTCGGTGTGGAATATCCGTTCATATCTGGCACCATGTTATTTTCGGTGTAGAATATCCGTTCATACGTGGCACCATGTTATTTTCGGTGTAGGACATCCGTTCATATCTGGCACCATGTTATTTTCGGTGCAGAGCATCCGTTCATATCTGGCACGATGTTTTTTTCGGTGTAGGATATCCGTTCATACCTGGGATTATGTTATTTTCGGTGTAGGATATCCGTTCATACCTGGGATCATGTTATTTTCGGTGTAGGATATCCGTTCATACCTGGGATCATGTTATTTTCGGTATAGGATATCCGTTCATACCTGGGATCATGTTATTTTCGGTGTAGGACATCCGTTCATACCTGGGATCATGTTATTTTCGGTGGAGGATATCCGTTCATACCTGGGATCATGTTATTTTCGGTGTAGGACATCCGTTCATACCTGGGATCATGTTGTTTTCGATGTAGGATATCCGTTCATACCTGGGATCATGTTGTTTTCGGTGTAGGACATCCGTTCATACCTGGGATCATGTTATTTTCGGTGTAGGATATCCGTTCATACCTGGGATCATGTTATTTTCGGTGTAGGATATCCGTTCATACCTGGGATCATGTTGTTTTCGGTGTAGGATATCCGTTCATACCTGGGATCATGTTATTTTCGGTGTAGGATATCCGTTCGTATCGGACACCATGCCCTTTTTGGTGTATGATATTGATTCATATCTAGCATTATGTTATTTTCGGTGTAGGATATCCGTTCATACCTGGCCTCATGCTATTTTTGGTGTGTGATATTGGTTAGTATCTAGCATTATGTTATTTTCGGTGTAGGATACCCGTTCACACCTGGCACCACGTTATTTTCGGTGTAGGATGTCCGTTTACCTTTGACACCATGTTACGTACTCCGTAAGGTGTAGTCTGCCCGTGCTCACCCGGCACCGTGTTACATTCTGCGTAACATATAGACGATCCAAGCACACTTAGCACCATGTTTTTTCCTTTCTCCTATAGTGTGTAAGCTGGCATCCATGATACTTTCGCCGTAAGACGTGGGATTTCCATGCACTCATTGCAACATGTTACCCGTAATATGTAGGAAATCCGTGCGCACGTGGCATCATGTTATTTTCGCCGTGAAGTGTAGGATACCCAGTCCACGCCCGGCACTGTTACTTTCTCTGAAAGGTGTAGGATACCCAGTCCGCACCCGGCACTGTTACTTTCTCTGAAAGGTGTAGGATACCCAGTCCGCACCTGGCACTGTTACTTTCTCTGAAAGGTGTAGGATACCCAGTCCGCGCCCGGCACTGTTACTTTCTCTGTAAGGTGTAGGATACCCAGTCCACGCCCGGCACTGTTACTTTCTCTGAAAGGTGTAGGATACCCAGTCCACGCCCGGCACTGTTACTTTCTCTGAAAGGTGTAGGATACCCAGTCCACACCCGGCACTGTTACTTTCTCTGAAAGGTGTAGGATACCCAGTCCGCACCTGGCACTGTTACTTTCTCTGAAAGGTGTAGGATACCCAGTCCGCGCCCGGCACTGTTACTTTCTCTGAAAGGTGTAGGATACCCAGTCCGCACCCGGCACTGTTACTTTCTCTGAAAGGTGTTGGATACCCAGTCCGCACCTGGCACTGTTACTTTCTCTGAAAGGTGTAGGATACCCAGTCCGCGCCCGGCACTGTTACTTTCTCTGTAAGGTGTAGGATACCCAGTCCGCACCTGGCACTGTTACTTTCTCTGAAAGGTGTAGGATACCCAGTCCGCGCCCGGCACTGTTACTTTCTCTGTAAGGTGTTGGATACTCGCGCGCGCACGCACACACACACGCACACACACACAACACACACACACACACACACACGCGGCGCGCGCACGCACGCACGCACGCACGCACCCACGGAGAGAGAGAGAGAGAGAGAGAGAGAGAGAGAGAGAAAGAGAGAGAGAGAGAGGGAGAGAAGAAAATGGCAAACGTACATATAGTCATGTACACCAATGCGTGCTACACAATCTGGACAATTGGCATATTAGGACATGTGAAACTAAGCCATGTTGAGAGCGTCAGCCATCGGTTCTTGCCATTAAGTAAACATGAATTTCAACACTGGCCCGACGATTGTTTTCTCTCTCCCTTTGTTTTTGCGATTTCGGTGGTTTGGACAACGGCTTCGACTCCCCCACCTCCCAGTTTGCTTTCCATATTGTATGCCTTTGGGTTTTTTTTTTCTTTATCGGTTGATGTAATTAACTGAGTCAATGCTCATTAAGATGATCAGGATCATAGGCCGTGACAGTCGGTGTCTGCGGAAATAAAGAACTAGTTTGATGTGGGCAGTCAGCTAGAGGCACTAGGGGATGGAAAGCGGGGCCGCTTCTCTTGTCTCTTGTTTCTCATTGCTGCCGATCTGTGATCATTTCAGACAGATGTCATGCACGCTCGGCTTTTTTTCCTTATGTAAGTTGTGTTTTATTTGCCTTCCTTCGAAGTCGAACTGTGTTTGTTCCCCTCTCTTTTTGGTTTGCATGCTCTCCCCCACCCCCACCCCACCCCCAATCCCCGCCCTTTTTACACTAAAATATGTCACTGCTAAGCCATGTATTTGTTCTTCTCTTCTTATTTAACCACACTGGAATTTTGCGATATGGAATGGGATGTTGAAGGACCTATAAAATGCACTTAGTTATTACGCTTAGCAATGATCGTGGACTTCAGAAGCTCGTGTGCAACGATCGTCTTTTTAGCTCCTTGTTCGATAACATAGCAGCGACTTAAGACGGCCGTAACCCTCTCTCTCCCTGTCTCCAACGTCGGTTTTAGAACCACCCCACCATCCTTCTTTTTTCCCCTTTCTTTCTTTCTTTCATAGATCTGTTGCTTCAAAATTCAATTCTGACAGGGTTTAATAATTATGGTCTACATGAAATGAGGTTTGGAGGGAAGTCAGTAAAATCAGATTGTGACCACAATCTAACAGGTATATACTACCTTTTCGCTGGTTGTTCTGTGCGAACTTATGGCAACGTTTTCTTTACTGTTACAGCTTGGGAAGTTTCACAACGGTTGACAGAAAAGATCTTTTCAAACGAGATCAAGAGTATTAAATGGTGACTACATTATTGACAACTTTCCTTATGATTTAACTGGAAATGAAAATTTAAGGGAGGTCGGGAGGAGGGGGGGCGGGGATTGACCTATATTCTTACAAGCTTCATCGTGATTCATGTTTAATGAAATCTTAAATGTGTTCAGAGGAAGTAAGTAGTGACCACACACATACACACACATTCACACGTGCGCGCGCGCGCACACACACACGCACACACACACACACACACACACACACACACACACACACACACACACACACATTCACACACAGACAGGCACACACACACATTCAGACGCACGCACACACACACACACACACACACACACACACACACACACACACACACACACACACACACACACACACACACGAATACGCCAAGACAGAAACGGATGGACAGATACACACACACATACACAAACATAGAGAGAGAGGGGGGGGGGGTGGAAAGACAGATAGCGACAGAAGGACAGAGAGACAGACAGACAGACAGAGAAAGAGATAGGGACAGACAGACCGACAGATAGCGAAGGAAGGACAGAGAGAGAGAGAGAGAGAGAGAGAGAGAGAGAGAGAGAGAGACAGACAGACAGACAGACAGACAGACAGACAGACAAAGAGAGAGGGACAGACAGACCGACAGATAGCGACGGAAGGACAGAGAGAGAGAGACAGAGAGAGAGAGAGGTAGGTAGAGAGACAGACAGACAGACAGACAGACCGACAGATAGCGACGGAAGGACAGAGAGAGAGAGGAGAGAGAGAGAGAGAGAGAGAGAGAGAGAGAGAGAGGGTGACAGACGGGAGAGAGAGAGACAGAGGGACAGACAGATAGCGACGGAAGGACAGAGAGAGAGAGAGAGAGAGAGAGAGAGAGAGAGAGACACACACACACACACACACACACACACACACACACACACACCACACACACACACACACACAGAGACCGACGAAAGGATGGACTGATTGACGGACGGACGGGGTGGGTAAGGGAGGGAATCGAGAGAGAGAGAGAGAGAGGAACAGACAGACAGACGGAAGGACAGAGAGACATACAGACAGACATACAGACAGACAGACGGACAGAAGACAGACAGACAGACAGACAGACAGACAGACAGACGGAAGGACAGAGAGACATACAGACCGACCGACCGACGAAAGGATGGACTGATTGACGGACGGACAGAGAGAGAGAGAGAAGAGAGAGAGAGACAGACGACAGACGACAGACAGACAGACAGACAGACAGACGAAGGACAGAGAGACATACAGACCGACCGACCGACAAAAGGATGGACTGATTGACGGACGGACGGACGGGGAGAGAGAGAGAGAGAGAGAGAGAGAGAGGGAGAGAGAGAATATAATTCTATTTCAGCCCCGTCAGGGCCTTTTTCTGACTTATTCTCACGATCCGTCTTCAAACCCGACTTCCTGCCCTTTGAGACACGTTTCAACAATCAACCTCACCTTGGTGGACGTCCGCCCGAACCCTCAGCACCGGGATCATCTCCCATGCCTTCAGACGGTGGTTCCAAGCGCCTTCCCTCCAGCATGTTCCCTCCCTTTTCGATTTTAGACTGGGGTCAACAGAGGGTGCCATCTTCTTGGTTCTAGACAAACGTGATCCTCCGAACACCAGAGAATGTTCTAGGTCACAGGTGCTTAAAAAAAAAGCAAACAAATCCTCTACAGCTAACAGGACCAATAACGTAGTCTGGTGCTCAGGTGCTACTAAAATACGACTAAAGACTCGTGAATACCTAATTGTTACTAGGACTATGACAGTTAATGTTATTGTCGAAGAAAGGGCGATAGGGGAAGGGGAGGGGGGGACTCCACTCTAACGGGGCCAATGGCGCAGTCAGATGGTATTGAATACGCCTAATGACTCGTGAATGCCCTACTACGTGGATAAAAAGGTGTACTCGGCAAATGAAGAAGGGGAAAAAAAAACCCACAGCTAACATGGCCAATGGCGCAGTCAGATGGTATTGAATACGCCTAATGACTCGTGAATGCCCTGTTGCGTGGATAAAAAAAATGTATTTAGCAACTGAAGAAGGGAAAAAAAACTCCACAGCTAACACGGCCACTGGCGCAGTCAGATGGTATTAAATACGCCTAATGACTCGTGAATGCCCTGTTACGTGGACTTAATGCAGGTTGATTTTATAATTTAATTCAGGGTTTAGCTACGGGGCCAATGGCGCAGTCAGATGGTATTAAATACGCCTAATGACTCGTGAATACCCTGTTATGTGGACTGCAAAAAGTTAATTAATCATCGGAATAAGGGGGGGGGGGGGAACTTCACAGTAACACGGCCAATGGCGCAGTCAGATGGTATTAAATACGCCTAATGTAATCCTGATGCTGTTAACCGTGGGACCTAATAACACGGTAAATTTTATAATCTAATCAGTGGTTTATAGCTACGGGCCAATGGCGCAGTCAGATGGTATTAAATACGCCTAATGACTCGTGAATGCCCTGTTACGTGGACTTAAAACAGGTTAATTTTATAATCTAATTCAGGGTTTAGCTACGGGGCAATGGCGCAGTCAGATGGTATTAAATACGCCTAATGACTCGTGAATGCCCTGTTATGTGGACAAAGCTAATGTTACCATATCATAACACTTAAAAGAAAATAGCATGTAACTGCTGGAAGCCCGTGTGTGGGTAAGATGACCAACGCAGCTCAAATCGGGTCACGGACTTCTAGAACCTTGGAGAGCTGGCACCCTGTGTTGGTCCCGAGACGAGGGGGGAGCCAAAGAACCCGGAGAGGGCGGGTCGGCGGAACCACCGTGCGATGGCGGGTGGGGTTTGGCGGGGGGAGGTGATCTTTGGTGCTGGAGGGTTCGGGGGTCGTCTGTCAAGGGGGGTTGTTTTGTTGGAATCTGTCTCAAAGGGAGGATGAGGGTGTTGAAGGTGGATCAGGGAATAACTCAGGAGAAAGTCTGGTGGTTCTGAAATAGAATCTATGAGTGCATGCACGTAGGTACACACACACACACACACCACACACACACACACACACACACACACACACACACACACACACCACACAAGCACACACTCACGCACACGCACACATATGCACACACACACGCGCATGCACACATGCACGCGTGCACTCGCACCCGCAAGCTCACATTCACGCAAACACACACACACGCGCGCGCGCACGCATACACACAGACACACACAAGCACACGTACACATGCACATGTACACATGCACATGCACACATGCACACGCACACAAGCTGGCACACACTCGCGCACATACACTCGTACGTACACACCACACACACACCACAACACAACACACACACACACACACACTACGCACGCCGCGCGCGCGCGCGCGCGTAAACACAAACACAGATGAGCACACACACACATGCACACACTCACACAACACACACACACATATGTACACACATACTCGCGCGCACGCGCACGCATGCACGCATGCGCTCACACCTGCAAGCTCACATTCATGCAAACACATACACACTCACGCACACGCGCACGCACACACACACGCACACACACACACACACACACACACACACACACACACACACACACATACATATACGCGCGCGTACTCACGCACGCACGGACACACACGCATACAAACACAACCACTCAAACAAATGTACGGACGTGCACGCACAGACATGTACATGGACACACACACACACACACACACACACCACACACACACACACACACACGCACGCACGCACGCACGCACGCACGCACGCACGCACGCACCACGCACGCACCACGCCAGCACACACACACACACACACACACACACACCACACACACCACACGCACACACACACTCACACCACACACCACACTCACACACACAACACACACACACACACACACACACACCACAGTGACAAAAATGCAGGAGCAGCATTTGCGACGGGAAATCAGTCGAAACATTTCTGTTTTCCACTAGCTTGCTTGCCCTTCCTCGATCCACTTCATTTCAGTCTGTATGTTACTGATAAATTCAGCTATAATGCAGTTCCTTCTTACTTCATTTCAGTCTGTATGTTACTGATAAATTCAGCTATAATGCAGTTCCTTCTTACTTCATTTCAGTCTGTATGTTACTGATAAATTCAGCTATATGCAGTTCCTTCTTACTTCATTTCAGTCTGTATGTTACTGATAAATTCAGCTATAATGCAGTTCCTTCTTACTTCATTTCAGTCTGTATGTTACTGATAAATTCAGCTATAATGCAGTTCCTTCTTACTTCATTTCAGTCTGTATGTTACTGATAAATTCAGCTATAATGCAGTTCCTTCTTACTTCATTTCAGTCTGTATGTTACTGATAAATTCAGCTATAATCAGTTCCTTCTTTAACCCTCCAACCTCTGCCCCCGTCCCCTGCTTCAGATGTTCTTTTCATTTTGAACACCTTCACCTCTTTAGGCACGAGTGGCCAAAACGCTGTTTTTTACATTTCCTTTCAGCTGTAGTGCTTGTCCGCTGCTTGGCGTATTGGCGACAAATTACTTTTCAGCGTTCACCGGGGATGGAGTGGGGGGGGGGGGGGATGTTGGGGGCGGGAGGGGGGGGGGGACGTGGGGTGGGATGGGAGATAATTTGATTAACAAAATTCCCCCCTTTCGATCGTTGTTCATTATTTCCATCAGTCTACGAAAGCCACGTCAGCGCGATCTCACAACCGTGTGTCCTAGATCTAATTGAACCATCGGTTTCGTATTTTCTCTTTGAAAACGTGGATACCCTTCTCGCTCAGCACATTCTTTTGAACTGTTGCACAGTCGATGGAGAATAAAGAATCAGGCCAGGATGGCGTCAGAGGGGTAATGGACTGATGACCAACATTGCCAACAGAAATACTACTACTACTGTTATTGTTGCTGGTGATCATATCAATAGTGGTTATTATAATACTGAGGATAATATCAGCGTAAAAATGTGTTCGTAGGCCAGAAGACAATGTGATTAAGAACCACCGCAATTAACTGGTATATTTCATTGGAGACATCTGCCAACACCCCTCCAACCCCTTACTCCTACATCCTTAACTTTCCACCCAGCCCTCTTCCCTCCCACCCGACCCTCTTCCCTTCCACCCGGTCCTCTTCTCTCCCACCCGGCCTCTTCCTCTTCCCTTCCACCCGCCCTCTTCCCTTCCACCCAACCCTCTTCCTTCCATCCGCCCTCTTACCGCCCTCTTCCCTCCACCCGACCCTCTTCCTCTCCTTCCACCCGCCCTCTTCCCCCCCACCCGCCCTCTTCCTCCCTTCCACCCGTGCCCTCTTCCTCCACCCGCCCTCTTCCCTTCCATCCGGCCCTCTTCCTTCCACCCCACCCTCTTCCCTTCCACCCGGCCCTCTTCCTCCCACCCAGCCCTTCTTCCCTTCCACCCGCCCTCTTCCCTTCTTCCCTTCCACCCGGCCCTCTTCCCTTCCACCCAAGCCCTCTTCCCTCCCTTCCACCCGGCCCTCTTCCCTTCCCACCGGCCTCTTCCCTCTCCCTTCCACCGACCCTCTTCCCTTCCACCACCCTCTCTCTTCCCTTCCACCCAGCCCTCTCTTCCCCCTCTCCTTCCACCCGGCCCTCTTCCCTCTTCCCTCCACCCGGCCCTCTCCTCCCTTCCACCCGGCCCTCTTCCCTTCCACCAAGCCCTCTTCCCTCCTTCCACCCGCCCCTTCCTTCTTCCTTCCACCAGCCCTCTTCCCTTCCCACCAAGCCCTCTTCTCCTTCCACCCGGCCCTCTTCCCTCCCACCCGGCCCTCTTCCCTCTTCCCTTCCACCGCCCTCTTCCCTTCCACCCACCCTTCCCTCTTCCTTCCACCCAGCCCTCTTCCTTCCACCCTCCCTCTTCCCTTCCACCCGGCCCTCTTCCCTCTTCCTCACCCGGCCCTCTTCCCTTCCACCAGCCCTCTTCCCTCCCTTCCACCCGGCCCTCTTCCCTCCCACCGGCCCTCTTCCCTTCCACCCAGCCTCTTCCCTTCCACCGGCCACTTCCCTTCCACACCCGCCCTCTTCCCTTCCACCCGGCCCTCTTCCCTTCCACCCGGCCCTCTTCCCTTCCACCCGGCCCTCTTCCTCTTCCACCTCCGGCCCTCTTCCCTTCCACCCAGCCTCTTCCCTTCCACCAGGCCCTCCTCTCCCTTCCACCCAGCCCTCTTCCCTTCCACCCGGCCCTCTTCCCTCCACCGGCCCTCTTCCTTCCACCCACCCTTCCTTCCACCGGCCCTCTTCCCTTCCACCCAGCCCTCTTCCCTTCCACCCGGCCCTCTTCCCTTCCACCCGGCCCTCTTCCCTTCCACCTCCACCCCCTTCCCTTCCACCCCCTCTTCCTTCCTCCCCTCTTCCCTTCCACCGGCCTCTTCCTCCTCCACCGCCCTCTTCCCTTCCACCCAGCCCTCTTCCCTTCCACCCGCCCTCTTCCCTTCCACCCGCCCTCCTTCCCTTCCACCCAGCCCTCTTCCCTTCCACCGCCCTCTTCCCTTCCACCCGCCCTCTTCCTCTCCCTTCCACCGCGCCTCTTCCCTCCACCCAACCACTTCCTTCCACCGGCCCTCTTCCCTTCCACCCGGCTCCCCTCTTCCTTCCACCCGGCCTCTTTCCCTTCCACCCGGCCCTCTTCCTCCCCTCTCTCCTTCCACCCGGCCCTCTTCCCTTCCACCGGCCCTCTTCCCTTCCACCCACCTCTTCCCTTCCACCCGACCCTCTTCCCTTCCACCCGGCCCTCTTCCTTCCACCCAGCCCTTTCCCTTCCACCGCCTCTTCCTTCCACCTGGCCCTCTTCCCTTCCACCCGCCTCTTCCCTTCCACCCGGCCCTCTTCCCTTCCACCCGGCCCTCTTCCTTCCACCCACCTCTTCCCTTCCACCTGGCCCTCTTCCCTTCCACCCAGCCCTCTTCCCTTCCACCGGCCCTCTTCCCTTCCACCCGACCTCTTCCCTCCAGCCCTTCCACCGCCCTCTTCCCTTCCACCCGCCCTCTTCCCTTCCACCCAGCCCTCTTCCCTTCCACCCGCCCTCTTCCCTCCACCGCCCTCTCCCTTCCACCTGGCCCTCTTCCTTCCACCCGGCCCTCTTTCCCTTCCACCGCCCTCTTCCCTTCCACCGCCCTCTTCCTTCCACCCGGCCCTCTTCCCTTCCACCAGCCCTCTTCCCTTCCACCCGGCCCTCTTCCCTTCCACCCAGCCCTCTTCCCTTCCACCCAGGCCCTCTTCCCTTCCACCCACCCTCTTCCCTTCCACCCGGCCTCTTCCCTTCCACCCGACCCTCTTCCCTTCCACCCGCCCTCTTCCTTCCACCCGCCCTCTTCCCTTCCACCGGCCCTCTTCCCTTCCACCCAGCCCTCTTCCCTTCCACCGGCCCTCTTCCCTTCCACCCGGCCCTTCTTCCCTTCCACCCAGCCCTCTTCCCTTCCACCGGCCTCTTCCTTCCACCCGGCCCTCTTCCCTTCCACCCGCCCTCTTCCCTTCCACCCGCCCTCTTCCCTTCCACCCGCCCTCTTCCCTTCCACCCGCCCTCTTCCCTTCCACCGGCCCTCTTCCCTTCCACCCGGCCCTCTTCCCTTCCACCCGCCCTCTTCCCTTCCACCGCCTCTTCCTTCCACCCGGCCCTCTTCCCTTCCACCCGCCCTCTCCCTTCCACCGGCCCTCTTCCCTTCCACCCGAGCCTCTTCCCTTCACCTACCCCTTTCCTTCCACCCGGCCCTCTTCCCTTCCACCCAGCCCTCTTCCCTTCCACCCGGCCCTCTTCCCTTCCACCCGGCCCTCTTCCCTTCCACCCGGCCCTCTTCCCTTTCACCCGACTTGCATTTTCAGAAAGTGGAGATGTCAGGTGGCTTTCTCTCCCTTTCATGCTTTCCTGCATCATTTCCATCCCCAAGTCCTCACATACACGAGCGCGCGCACACACACAGACACACACACACACACACACACACACACACACACAACACACACACACACACACACACGCGCCGCGCGCGCGCGCGCCGCAGCAGAGACGGTGCGGGCTCTCCTGTTGTTTGACAACACACTCGGCGATGGCGGTCAGGATCAAATCTGCAAGCGGCTGTGCTGTGAGCGAATTACTAGAATTGTCGATTTTTTTTTTTCTACGAAGCGAGATATTGTTTCAGCTCTTAGACGTCATATTTTACACATCTGCGTGTTACAACATGATCCCTGATCACTTTGGTCTGTCAGGTCGAACGTCTTTGGTCTTTCGTCTTCGTCCTTCCTATTGTTTAAACTGATTCTACTAGCGGTTAGCTCTTATTATCTAAGAGCCAACTCAGTCCTTTCCGAACGTCTGTCCTCCCCCCCCCCCCTTCCCCTCAGTGCCTTGATGGCTCCTCATTCACTGACGCACCCCCGTTTCCTTTCTTTCTGTGAATGAAACGGAAGTTGACAACATCCTAGAGGAAAGAACATTAGAGATCCCACAAACACTCCTCTGCACTAGCTTACATTCTCTGAGTATCCTGAAACAACTTCCCATGTTGCCAACATGTGAACCCAGTTCTTCTGTGAGGATTTTCTGTATGATACTTTTCTAAACCTGCTTGACCATCCCTTTAATGTGTTTATTTTTCACCTCGGTCATCGTGGTCATCCTGTGAGCCTGTCTGCAGCACACCTCTCCCCTAGAACTCACTTTGTAGTCTGGAAACCTCATGCCAAAAGAACGGGTGGGTGGGATGGGGGTAGGGCTTTTTTTTTTTCAAAGAATGAATTGTGTTCCAGTCTTCTTGCAATATTGTGCTCGTCATTTCCATTTATTTCTTTCGCTCTTTTTTTTTTTCTTTTTTACTTTTTGTCTCCTTTCTTCAGTCTCTATTTGTTCAGCCTCTGTGCCCCGTTCTTTACTCTGTGTTTTGAACGGTCTGCCTACTTTTTTCATGCATTCCATAGGATTGTTGTGGAGAGAGGGGGAGGGGCGGATCTTTCAGGGTAAATTGTGCCCCTGTCTCCTAGAGATCCGATGTTAGTAATTCCATCTGTTGTCTCTTTGACTTTGCCTTCTTTTTAAATTTGGCTTTCATTTTTTTTCTTCTGTACTGTTGCCAACCACTTTTTTTGTATCTGTGGTCAGTTCATCTTCCTGTAGTCTGCAAAGCATTTTTCCTTTTTTTTTCCTTGATAAACTTTGTAAGATGCAAGTTCTTGCTTGTAATCTGGTGATCAGATAGAGTTTAACTACTGGAACAGGAATTTGCTGGCCATTCTAATCTGGTGATCAGATAGTGAGAGTTTAACCACTGGAACAGGAATTTGCTGGCCATTCTGCGGTGCTGTTCATTAATTAGGTATTTTCATATATCTTTGTTGCATAGGAATTATCTCAAAAGGATTTTTTCTATCGGTTTTTTAAAGAAAAAAAAACGGAGCGAAATTACTAGAGTGGTCGGTACACTTAGCATGGCTTAGTTTTATCCGACTGAAGGACTGCGGCATGGAAATGTTTTGAAGAAGTGTACCTGTAAACTGCATGTAAATCTGAGTTTTCCCTTGACGGGAGTTATTTCTTGGTTTTGTTGTTGTTTGTATTTTGCTTGTTTGTTCGCTTGCGTTTGTTTGTTTGTATTTTGGTACGTGTTGACAGCCGTGGAAATGCTCTCTGTGGTCTGCTCAAGCTGCAATGAAACCGACATTGTCTGTGCCAGTCTCCAGCACGGCCATTTCAGTTTGGTTTCTGATAATGCTTTCAGCTTTGAGTTATCCATAGCTCCTCAAAGCTCGAACATGTTTCGCTGGGTGATTCTGGAGTCTGCACAATAGGGCTGTTGGTTTTTCGCCACCTCTCCGGACCAGATGGTCTGATAGACCTTCTTTCATGTGTATCCAGCCATGCAAAGTCCGATGATGTCTGGAGCTGCTGTTTAACGTTTGAAAAAGCCATTTCCTGTAAATTGAAATTTATGA